>ML780655.1:473392-483819 GCA_009831015.1 Picea engelmannii | reverse complement strand
TAGATAGAGTTTATTGTTTCTGCATTATTATTTCCATGAAAAAGTATTGATACTGAATCTCTGTTGAGAATAAGGGTCCTGTTCTCTGATTGCAAGATAGTTGTTCTTTCCCATTGCAATGATGCTTTGAAATGTAATCCAGGCTTCTTAATTTAGCTGTGAAGAATTGCAATTAGGGAGATTTCTTTCCTGTGATCTAATTCATAACTTCAGTTCACTTCAGCAATCATAGATAGAATGATTTCTTTACTACAACACTAAATGCTTTTGGAATTGAGCATATACAGTGCGTGGCTATCTTTGAAACAAAAGACTTCCCTGGGTTGATAATTTATGTTTCACTTGGTTGTTTGAATTTAATTAAGCAATTATAGTGACCAACACATATGACCACCTTTGTCGCAAGGAGTCGAACTCATTGAGGTAACGCTCAATGAATTCCTCTGAAAGACACCTCTTTTGGAACCACTCTTGGAACAGTTACCATGACACGGCGTCGAGGGCCAAGTTCAAAGTGGCAGGAGCATCTTCCACCATAGAAGAGTGTTCCCCTTTAGTTGAAAGACCACATTGCGGTCCTTCATGCTGGATGTTGTAATCACGAAGCGTGAAGCATAACACCTTGCTCTACAATCATGCCTCAACGACACATCCATCCACAACACTCGAGGACTCGAGAACTCAACTCTCTCAAGTTATCAGTGGATTTTAACAGTTCTATCTAGGGCACATTGTGGACCCACAGGGGTACAAGTGCCCTAGCCTCAACTCAGCACCGACAGTGAATCAAGGCCCTTGGGAATTACCTAGAAGGGCCTTGTCAGACCTTCATCATCCCTTACAACAAGAGAGTCCATTCCAAGGACTTTCTCTTCCCCCCATTGGGGATTCGATTCTGAGGGTGTGGGAACTTCTGGAGGCGTTGCACCTCCTTCCATGGCACCACATCGCGAACCTCTGAGGTGTCCCCTAAATGAGATCCCTCAAGGACAAATTAAGGTTTTCAATTAATGCAAGGGTTAAAAATCATTGGTTATTACAATGGAAATCCTGGTGATCCATAGTCACAAGGTTGAACCCGCTCTGATACCATATGTAACATCCCCTTCTTTATGTCTACACCCGAAACAACAGTGCAAATATTTTTTTGAAAAATAGGACAACAATGACGATTACAGCTAGACGACCCAGCTGGTGACGAGCACCATGCCCACAGAACAGGCAACAACAACTATGACCCTACAATTTGGCACAAGGGCTATGGGACAAAACAAGTAGGGACCACATTTTAGGCACCAGGAGGAAAGATGAGATAGTTTCATTTCAAATCAAGTAACCGAAGAAGAAAGTAAGGGGACACATCCAAAAACGGCCATATTAATTGTAGAAACACATGAGAAGGATTCCATCAGCAATGCATAGCCCTTAAGGACACTCTCCTAGTCATCAAAACTATGTAGATATAGTTAGTTCCTACTTTTAGCCTTCGATATAAATGCATGTCAATCGTTGTTTAATGAAAGTTGGAGTGTTATATCTGCAAGGATGTTTTCATTTTCTAACACCTAACTGCATGGTTTATTACTTTAGAAAAAGTGAAGGGAATAATAATCTTAGGGGAACAATGAGTTAAGAAACATAAGGACTATTCTGATATGAGTTTAGGCATAAAGTGGGCATAATAAGTTTACATGAAACAATGAGTTATGAAACACAAACTCACATTTGATATGGATGAATACGACTAGAGTAGCATAATTTAAACACAAATCTTCTCTTGCAAGGAACGGCTTTTCCGATGTTGTGAAAAAGCTTACAGGAGGAATTGGCTTCGTCAATGTAGTGGTAAGGATACGTATATCTAAATCTTCACCTCAACATTTGTTCTCTTCCTCTCCCTTTTCTTTTGTTGGAAACATTGTGAGTTCTTTTTCCTTTGTCCTTTATATTTCTCTCCTTGCAGTGCCCATCAATCAGATTACAATATATAACAACATTAGACTCAATGCCTTTCTACAACATCTCGTCATAAAGCTCAAGGGATTCCTTCATATTATCCATTTTGCAGTATCCATTCATCATAGAACTATATGTAAATAGATTAGGAGCCACATCAAGATCCTACATTGATTTAAACAGGTCACTTGCATCTTGCATCTTGTCTCCCTTGCATAGACCAGAGATGAGAATGGTGTAAGTGACAACAATGGGAACAATATTATTCGTTTTCATTTCATTGAATAATTGAAAGGCTTTCTGCAGCTTAGCTTCCTTACAGCTATCATTAATCAAGGTATTGTAAACATAAACATTAGGACGAACACCACTGGAAACCATCTTTTCATACACACTCCCAACCAGGTCTACTCTATCCATTTTGAGAAATGCACTGAGAAGGGTGTTATAGGCCTGAACCATAGGCATAAATTATCTACACCGCATCCTATAGAATACATCAAACACAACATAAGTGGTATTGTTTTTACTATTATTAGTATAATCCTTCAGAGGCATGTTAAGGGCATCGAACACTTTCACATGAGCATTGTCCATCTCACGTTTTTCAGTAAATTCAATGAACTCCTGCATCAGAACTCCTACTCTAATGAACATGCCAGCCTTGGTGACAATATGAATAATTTTAGAATAAGTTTGAGTTGTGTGGCTGAAACCCTTCATTTTTCATCCCAGTTAAAAAGGCCAGAGCCTTTGTGGGATTCTTGACGTATGACAACACTTGTAGGTTGTGAATAGGGTTTACTTCATCACCAACTCTATTGTCATTCAGAACGGATCCCAACAACTACTTCGTGTGACTGTTTTACAAATATTAGCGATGAATTTTGTCTTGTTTATGCCTCTATTTGAAGTGGGTGAGTCTTCATTGTGATTGTCTGCGAGGCAACTGAACCCTTCTCTTTCACTCGTCGTTCTTGGGCCAATGCTTATGATTTTGTTGCTGATCCATGTCCCTGTTTGTGTGGCTTTTTTTTTATGTATTTCAACATTTGTCATCCTCGAAGAAACCCGTCCAAGCATAAAGCATGCTAGGGGTGGTGCTTTAGCGTGTTATGGTTTGTTCAAACACCCAAAAATTAACTCTAAAGTTGCAATAGTTGATTTATGGAATGGTAAAGGGAAGGGTATTGTATTCCAGGTGACAAGTATTACAGGCACGAGGAACGCATAGATCATTGCTGGCAAGAATATAAAACCAAATTCTTGTACAACATCCCAGGAAATATATGAGTAAAATGACAATTTTTCTTCCACTATATAAATACAGCTCTCTATCCCAACAATATCTACATCCATGGAGTTTTAAATATAACGAAGGCACAATAATAACCATATTACCGCAGTAACAAAGTAATAAACATTTTCGATGTCTTAACAACTAAATGGTTGTCGAGTTGAAGGGGATAATACAAAATAATTAAATATAAAGAGGGTGTTGTCACACATGTAGAAATCACTGTGTAATTAAACATTCAACTCAGTGCGAATAAATTTATAAACTGTCATTGAGTGGGAAAATAAGCAAGTCAATTTCATCCCAAAATATATATTAAGATACAGATATAAAACCATAGTCCAGAGGTGTAAAAACATGAGGAAACCATAGTCCATAGGTGTAAAAATGTGAGGTAGAATCGCAGAGTGAATGACAACCCGGTACACAAAACCAGACAGTAAATTCATCGGGATAGGCATTAAAAGTGAAACCCTCAATCATCCCAAAAAAAGGGGCAGAGGTTAAAAAAACTTCATCATCAACCATTAAATGGCAGGGGTAATAAAACACATCAAGGTGCAAAACCATCAATCAGCCAAGAACAACAACAGGGTAGATGGCTAACAAGTTTGTCCTTCGCTCATCATCCTCACACAGAAAAGCAGGGCATTGAGATCCATAGGTCTTTTAATGCTAAGGCGACGACCATAGATCAGGCTCCTACTCGACTGCTCAGGAGAGGACTGAGGAGCTAAGGAGGAAGGGAAACCAACCAAAAGGACACAATCAATCACAGCTAGGTGGTCAGGACATGCGGGAAAACAATGGCCATAGAAGACAACAACCATTGAGCTAGGCTAAGAACAATTTCATTCAAAACATCAGTTTACTTCTCCATTAACTAAGCAGAACCAATCATAAGTCCTAATATATTCTACCATACAAAATGAAAAGAGCGTATTGTTGCCTGATCGTCCACTCTGAATGACGTTCGCGCGCTCCGTGCAACTGCTGCTCGTCGACCATCAAGACTTCACCAGTACCTCCTAGCCAATGATAGGGGTACTCTTCTTACCCCTTAGCCCCCTGAGCCACAAAGGGGCCACACACACTATCCAAAGATTCCTACTAGCTCCCAGCTCGCCTCGCAAGGCCGAGCTACCACTCCTCACCGAGCTGGGTATCCCAACTCCCACAAGTTAAATCAGTCAAGTAGATATTTCTTCAATGTAACGTTACACAAAAATAAGATCCGCTTCATCCTTCTCCCTCCTTCATTATATAGAGTTTCAAACTTCCTTTCTTTCCTATTTTCTCATTTAATTAAAGTTTTAAAAATAAATTCCTAAAAATTCTTCTCCATACAAGTGTCCCCCATCCCCTACATTCCTCCATAAATTAATTTTTTTAATTAAGTAATTATCTTTATTTCTCTCACCCACCTAGATTTACTCCTAGAATCACTCCTAGGCGTCGCCAAATTCTCTTACAGGTTTTAACATCTTTCCCTTTTATTAAAATGCTAGTTTAGTTTAAATTAGAAAGTTCTTAAATGGTAGATTCTTTACTAAGTTTGACTTTCTTCTTTTTCCCTTTTTATGTTACCTCTTTTCCTAGTTTCCTAAAGAAAATTATTTTCCCTCTTTCCCGTTTTTACTTAGAACTCAAAAAGGCAGATGTGGAATTTAACCCCTTTTCCCTTTTATCATTAAATTATTATATTTTAAATTATCAAAAAGATAAAACAATTAATTCCCTCTTTACATTTTATATCCACAAATTTTATTTTTTATGAATAAATTATATTTCTTACTCCCTTCATGTTACAAGATTTAACGAAGATCAAAATTATTATTTAAGTTGTTTTTATTTTTATTTTTTTTATAGAAGACAAAATTTTACCACTAGCGTAATTTAGACTCAATACTTAAATTTGGTATTGGGCGACATTTAATTAGGGAATTTGTTTTAAAAATACTTAACACATTATTCGTCCAAGGCCATCTAGGTTCATACCTCTATCATCAACAACACGACGTGCCCTTCAGGATGCACTAGGTGCTCCAAGGGTGCCACTCATCTCATCTGTTCCCTTGCACGACGTGCCCTTCAGGACACACCACGTGCTCCAAGTGTGCCACTTGCCTCTTGACTGACTTGGTAGACATCAATAACCCCTGGAGTCAATACTCTGCTAGGTGAACTTGTGGGAGACTAACAACCTTTAAGGAATAAGGCCCCCACCTTATTGCACACCCCTTAGAATCATCGTGAGCGACTGTCACAGTCTACCCTCACGGTATTGTGGGTCTTGTCAAACTAGGTAATCGTTAACCTACAGTTCAAGCCATAGCGTGAGTTCTAGTAGGTTGAGGCAGGGCTGTTGTCCACACCTCTCCCTCAACATCTTTGGTTGTCGTGTGTGACCCATTTACTCTATATGTGAGTCTGGTCGGCAAGCTATCATCAGCCTGCATCATCAACAAATCATGTTAGAATATATCCATATCATATCATCTAATCAGATGCACTAATATCATAGCAAAAAAAATCAAACCCCAATGGTACACTCCCTAACTCGATCCAGAGTCTAAGGGGTTCCATCGATGCCTCTGCATCCTCAAGGTCCAAAATCCTACACACTTAGTGAAACCAAGTCAATAACACCTGTCTATGTCAATGTAGTAAAACAACATGTCATCAACCCATAATGCCTTACAATCAAAATCAAAAGTTTTAATAGCATAAT
This sequence comes from Picea engelmannii, assembly GCA_009831015.1. Lineage (NCBI taxonomy): Eukaryota > Viridiplantae > Streptophyta > Pinopsida > Pinales > Pinaceae > Picea > Picea engelmannii. The sequence goes on along the minus strand of ML780655.1, from coordinate 477,835 downwards.
AATCCGGATCACTTGCGAGAAAGTGTCCTCAAAGAATAAGTTTGTTGAGTGTGCCAGAGAGAGATGTTACAATAAAGCAAGATTTTATATGTGCCCAGATATAAGGCATAACAAGTTGTTGTGCACCACTTACTAAAGATTTCTTATGTTATTAGTGGGTGCATGAGGTTATGAATATAAACTCTTTGTTTTGGGGATTCTAATGCATTTCATTATATGTGATCTTTGTGGATCCAACCATAGGGAATTTTTAAGGGATCTTAAAGAAATTTTCTTATACATTTTTTTGGTGGATCCAAACATAGGGAACTTTTAATATGCACATTCTATTGAGTTATTTTTGGGTAGTTATCCACTCAATGTATAAATCCCTTAGTTTATAGTACACAATTAGGTCCCTTTATGTAACTTTAGGTGACCATAAAGTATTTCACAGTTATGCATTTAGTTCAACCATATCCACAACTATCCAACAATTTGTCACTAAATCTCTCAAGTGATCCAACTATATAATATAACATTTTCATAGTTCATATGTTTTATAATATAACATTATCCAATCTGTGATCAGACAAGAGTGCACCACTTAGTAAAGAAAGATTTCTTATGTGCCAAGATTAAAGGCATAACAAGTTGTTGTGCACCACTTACTAAATATTTCTCATGTTATTAGTGGGTGTGTGAGGTTATGCATATAAAGTCTTGGTTTTGGGGATTCAAATGCATTGCATTATATGTGATCTTTGTGTATCCAAGCATAGGGAATTTTTAAGGGATCTTAAAGAAATGTTCTTATACATTTTTTTAGTGGATCCAACCATAAGGAACTTTTAATGATTCATAAAGAAATGTTATAAGGAATATATATGTGGTCTTAGTGGATTGAACCATGTTCAAAGAATATCCACAAGCTATTTAGCTATTTTTACGTAGTTATCCACTCAATGTAGAAATCCCTTAGTTTATAGTACACAATTAGGTCCCTTTATGTAACTTTAGGTGACCATATAAAGTATTTCACAGTTATGTATTTAGTACAACCATATCCACAACTATCCAACAATTTGTCGTTAAATCTCTCAAGTGATCCAACTATATAATATAACATTTGCACAGTTCATATGTCTTATAATATAACATTATAAAATTTCTGATCAGACAAGAGTGCACCACTTAGTAAATAAATATTTCTTATGTGGATCCAACTATATAAAAATTTTAATGAATCCCCTTTCTTGTTTTTTTTTTGAATTGATTTCCCTTGGGGAACCCAAATTCTGATTTTAATGACTTCTCTGTGTGGGTTTTATTGATTATTATGAAAAGATTGTGGTTTTATCTTTTGTCACGCATCCCTTTAGTCATTAGTTTATGCCTGAGCATTCGTCCAGAAGCTTAATCGATGGTCGTCACTTCAGTGTTTAAAGACCTATAGATTCAAATGTCCTTCTTTTCTTTGCATGGATGATGAGTGAAGGATAATAATTTTTCATGATGTCTATGGACCTCTTACTTATATTTGAGTTGATTTATTCATGGTTGAATGTCTAGTCTTTGCGCCTTCTAATGAGTGAGTACCTTTGTTGCTTTATTGATTAAAACTTTGATTTATCTCTACGTTTTTAATTTCTTTAACTTGTGTACATATATGCATTTTTATTGATAAACTCTTCATTGTGGATAGATATTGAGGAGATATGTCGACACGAGATTCTCCAAAAATTCATCGCAAACGCTCTAGGTACACTATTAAATTTGAACGTTTTTGCGATGAAGTAGAGGCGAATTTTCGTCTGCATAGAGTCGTTTTTGTGACCAAGATGATTTTTTTTCGTCGGTCTAGCAGCCACACATGGACCTTCGTCGGTCTAGCAAGTAGGAAAAGAAGCCTATTCACAATAGGGAAAAGTTTGTCTAGCGACGAATGTTAGTCGGTCAAACGACTAATATTATTTGCAAGAGTGACCAAGACAACCCTGGCAAACTTAGTCAATAAACCACTATGCATCGCTAGAACAACAAATATTATTTTCTATAGCAACCAAACAATCAATTAAAAAGGTCAAACGAAGGAGGATCAGTTAGTCACTAGAATGACCAAGTGACCTAGTTTGCGACCAAATGGAAATACAAGCGACTAACACATTGGTCGCTCTAGCGACTAACACATTGGTCTCTCTAGTGACTAACACATTGATTTTTGTGACCAATTGGCAATACTAGAGACGAACATGTTAGTCACTAAAGCGACCAATATTGGGTTTTTTTTTTTTTTTATAAATTATGCCATTCACATAGGATCTTAACTAAATTTGATAATAGGTATTTAAGTGTGTCCAATCATGATGGTCATGTAATTGTAGGATCTTAACTAAACCTTGATTTCAAAATGGGGTGGATGATATGGTGGAACCATGTGAAAGGAGAACTTGATCAAACAACGCAATAAATAAAAGAAATTGACAATATTGTAGTTGATAGAGTGAATACCATGTTTGAGGAACTCAATGTGTAGGTCTTCCTCATATGTAACTCTATTGTTATTGATCATGTGAACAACTTTGTTGATGTCTCCAAAAGAAAATATATGAAATGAGGTAGGGCTATGGGAAATTTGGATTGAGGATTGTATAGGAACATGATAAAGGGATGGAGAGGAAGGGATATGGGAAATTTGGATTGAGGATTGTATAGGAACATGAAAAAGGGATGGAGCAAGGGATAAAATGAATTATTGATATATATCTTGTGGGAGGGAAACTTGTCTAGGTAAAAGGGTGCACTAGAAGACTCTATGTCAATTGTAGAGGGATTCAAGAAGCTCACGTCTCCTAATGGAAATGAAACCATATTTTTTTATGATAGAGGAGATGCTAGCAATATTTCTAAAGGTGAGGAATAGAGAAAGGGACATGCTAAAGAGATTCTTCTTAGTTGTTAAAAATGAATTGGTGACCATTGATCTTAGAAATCATATGAACTAAATTTATGGTACATTTGTCAATTTTAGAGAAATCCATACAATCAAAGAACATTGTTAATTTCGGATCAAATCCCTTCAAATACGAAAATTGATAAAAAGAACATGTAAATAGGAAAGCGTAAATATTAATACAAAGGCATACAAACAAATAACATTGTTAATTTTAGATCTAGTGCCTTCAAATAGGAAAATGAAGATGTAGATAGGAAAGTGTAAAGATTAACAATAAAATGTTGATAGGAAAGTGCATGGATTGATGATAGAATTTTCTAGCACCCTTGTAAAATCAGGGACATAAACATGCCTTTATCTAAGCATTCATCTTGCGGTCACAATTCTTCTTTAAGCTAATGTTAGAAGGCGAGTTAAGGGGATAAAAGTGAAACACTCCTTGTTGGGAAGCATACATACATGGATATGCACTGAAGTCCACTATCGGAATATTTAATTGTGAATGAATAGGTCTTTTTATGAAGCATACACCAAAGTATGCTACTAGAATATGCCAATAAACCAATGTGTGTTGAACACTTTGTCATTTTTTTAATGTGAAATGTGAAGATATGAGTTGTTGGTTGTATTTTAAGTATATGTTTCTTTAATGTAAGAGGAATTGTTTAGTATCTTGACACAATAACAAACATTCTAGTTTATATTTACCTATCTATATAGTAGAATATGATATAAAAGTGGAATTGCATTTTCTAATTTTTTTGTATGGATTGTTATTATAATTCTTTTTTATGTGATAGGTGTCAATTGATGTTATCCATTGCAATTTGTTTTAAATTCTTAAGAAGATAAATGGATTTGTAACTCATGTTTATGGAAACTAGTGAGGAATTGTAACAGTAGATCCATATGCCTACCCAATTCTGGAGAGAAGACACTTGGAGGTTGCAAAAAAATCATCAACACCTCCATAAATGAGGTACTGAGGAATATAGATTTGAGGTGACAAACACTAACATAGAAGATATGGTAAAGAGAGAAACACTCACTACTAGGACACAAGACAATTCTCCATAGAGTTGATTCATATATTGAAGGTCTCAGGGTGAACATATCCTAGTGGATGGGGTTGAAGTTCAAGTCCCCCTCCTACTATACCCCATTCCATACTTCAGTTAATCAGGAGAACTTGACATTAATATTCTAAAGGAAAGAACAAATGCCAATGTTACATGAGGATATTAGAAGTATGGGAGGTATTGAATGAGTTTAGGTGAACTATAAACAAAAGAAATAATTACAACTTTCTATGTAAAATATGATAAAATATGGTTTACTTTTTAGGGTAATATTTTAGGAGGTAATGTTAGGGAATATTGTGTATATAGGATGTGTTTGTTGTGAATAAATTTACATAGATAACAATTGTGAAATAGAGGTGGTTTATGAAGTATTATTTTTATCTAAAATTTGGATAGTTTAGAATTTAGTTTTGAGGTGCAAGTATT
>ML780655.1:445422-473149 GCA_009831015.1 Picea engelmannii | reverse complement strand
TATTTTTTCTGGCAAAATGAAGTTTGGCCTTGATTCATTCATTTTTTTTTCAAATTTCAATGATTTGGGTCATATTGAAATTGGCCCAAAACTCAATTCCTAATAGATTTGGAGAAGAATTTATGTATAAAAGGGTTGAGTTTGTCAAATTTTAAACTAATCTAGTATTCTAAACTTGTTATGGATGGACTAATAATTTTAGATTGATTCAATTGCAGATATTATATGTTAATTGTTCACAATCCAATGAAAAAATATGTATTTCAAGACATTTAAACTATTTTTACATTAAAAACAACAATTTCATCAATTCAAAATTATAATTTCAACAAAAATAATCTCCAAAAAAATATAAAAAACATAAAATATTTAACTTTCTTAACACATTAATTATATTATTATTATTATTATTATTTAATATTAATATTTGCTAACATATATGTCATTATATCACCTTAAACCAATACTTAACAAGATCCATACCTTTGAGTGATGGGGTGCCTCCAATGTTGCTCCTCTCCATCATGCGATTCATCACATGACTTAATTATATTTTAGAATAGTAATTAAATATGTAACAACCTCTACAAATTAATGACTAAAGACAAATGCCTGAATGAGATTCTCTTCATTTCGAGAATAAATTATTCTCTACTAAACATGACCAACCACATGAAGGTGGAAGCTCTTTTGGCCCCTCCCCCCCTCTCACATCACTCTCATTTCCCCATACCGAATCTATATAGATTTTACAACTATAATTAGAAATGGAAATAACATTAAATGTAAGCATAAAACATTCATCGCCATGTGCTAAAACAAAAAACATGAAAGAAAATAGCATTCATGACATTTAGGAAAACAAAATACATTACATTGGACCAGAAATATATTGTATTTATATTAATAATAAAATGTCTAATCATTTGTTTTTCTTCTTCTTCTTCTTCTTCTTCTTGGTATCCATGAAAGAAAAAATTAAGTCGTCGTCATCATCATTTAACTGATCCCCCACAGTTATTGGTCCTTCTTGATGTGTTTCATCATCAGTACTCAACACCTCATGCCATGATGAACTTCTAGTATTTTGGCGTGGAGTTTGAGGATGCGCATGGGCATCCACTGCTGTAACAACAACAACAAAAATCAAGTGATATTGTTATTCATTGTTCCTAGGAAAATTTAATTAATACATATTTAATTACAATGTTTTATACTTGGATTAGCTGGTGCAGTAGAAACATTAGCTGGTGGCCACATTGTTGTTTATGCACTTGTTGATCTCCGCTCTCGATCGGGTGCATCTACTTGCTCTTCCATATGAAATAATATAAGTATTTAGTACAAAATATACCCTAAATATTAATACTCATTGAAAAATGGAAAAACATTAAAAATGCGTGCATACCACTATGTAATGGTCCTTTGGCAACAACGCTTGAATCAATATGGGGGTCGGTATGTGGTTCATTGGGTACATCAAGAGCATTGGTAGCATTGTTACTCTCTTGCGAATTTGGAAAAGAGACACATTATTTTACATTTTAAATGAATAAAAAATATATTTTACATTACAATTAATCAATGAGTAAAAACTAATCGACAAGTTTTAAATTTCATTTTATTTACCATGTCCTCCAGAGAGACACATGGTGATTGCCCCAAGATTCGTCCTTGCACCACCACACCATCAAAAACCTTCATGAACCCGACCTTTAGATCTTATTTTGTGGCTTGGTCATTGAACAAATCCCCCTTCATTGAGCAATATCAAAATCATTAGTCACTAGCTGCAATGAATTACATATTTAGTGACGATGATAAAAAAAAAGTGAAATGTTTAGGCACTTACAACCCATGCCTTCAATCTCCCATAACCACCTTGGCCCATCTTTTGTTGGTCGTGTTTGTCTTGTCTTGCCTTTGTTTCCTTGGAAGTGTCTTGGAGTCTACGCAATATTTTGAGATATGTTAGATATTGATTGTTTTCCTCGTAAAGTAAACAAAAGACCATCATAGTAAATTGAAAACACATATTATCTTCCAGGGCCAGGTGGTTTCTTCCCTTGTGCTTTCATCGCTAATTCTCTTGCATCGAGAATAATTTATTTCCACTCCCTCTCAGGGACAACCAAAGGGAATTCTCACTTGGGGTCCTATACTAATTTATTCCTATATGCCTCTCTAACATGTTTCAAATGCTTGTCGGTCCTTTTTAGGACTTCTAGCTTATTGAACGAGTCACCAAACTTGCCAACCAGTCTGGATATAAGAAGGATTTTTAGTTTGGAATCTTGTCGATTCCATCGTAGTCGAATGGTCGACCCAAAAAGTTCTAATGAATAGTCATGCAAACTATTGTAGAACACATTGTTTCCTGTAAAACATAGTCATCCTTAGTAATTTAAATCTCACTGATATGTGATTGTTTAAACAATTATATAACAGGAATCCCTATAAAGACATATATTAAATACCTGGTCGTTGTACTATTTTTAGAGGAACCATGTCCTGGTCAACCAAAAATGATGCCATAGTTGTTCTTTTTCTTTGTATATGTGTAGCACCAGGGTAACAATCAACAGAAGAGTGATCAATTCCATGATCATGATCACCACCTACACGATCTGGCGTGTGTTGTGGGGGCGTGGAATCACCCCTAGAAGCCATAGAATCGGTCTCAGGCAACACACTTGGCGTGGAAAATAGCCTTGTGGATACGTGGCCATGCAATTTTTTTGTTGCAGTCCCATTGATGCTACCAAGACCTTCCCCTTCCCCTCTCATTGATCTCACAAAATTCTACAATGATAAATATGTGTTAATTGCATATATCAAATTACAAAATTTAAAACCAAAAATTGATATTGTTAGATGACATGACTTACCCCATAATTTGTTATCTTAATGTGTAATTCAGCTATCCTTTGGAAATCCTCAGCAGTTTCTGCCCCAACAATGACCAAATCCTGGAATTCCCTATTGGCCTTTATTAGGGACAATTCTATTGTCTGCAAGGGGTCTCTAGAATCAAATATCTCTTCATCACTTACATACTCATCATTTTCGGTCTATGCAGTGCTAGGAACGAGGCCTTTTCCCCAATCAACGCATTTTCCATGCTCAGGGCCTTTGCCTCGATCACCACTCTGGCATAATTTCAAGAAGAATGTTAGTACATGGAAGAAATATTGAAAAAACAATATATGAACTAATGGAATATTGGCAAATATTATCAAATGAAACATTCACACATACAAATTAGCAAATATTTGGAAATGAATCATCGAGAAAAAATTAGCAAATGGAAAATTTAGAAATAAAATAAAATTTTGTCACAAATGAAACATTCACAAATTAAGTAATCCTTTTTTAAGTTTGGGTATAATGGGTTTTGTAAAATTCGGGGTAAAATTCACTGCAAATTGAAGTTCTTGGCATTCTATCTTGTGCGGTACTTCTTGGGAGTTGTGCTAGGCTGGGGAGGTGACTCTTTGATATCTCTTGGTCCATTTTGATGGTGATAAACTTGTAAACTCTTGAATTGATTCTTCTATAAGAAATGTTGTTGGTTTTTCTTCCAAGCTTGGTTTTGGTTTTCCTAGGATAAATTTTTGTGTTCTTGTGTTTACTGTGCATCGTTAATATTTCTAGATCCTGTTATTTCTGTTGCATTGTAATAGTTGAGATTCTTAGTGTATAGTTATTCTATGATAAGTGTGGCATGAAACAAAATTTTGAATTGAAATTATAAAACAATAACTATCAGATCTGAGAATTAGATAATTCAACAAGGATGTAGTAAGGTAGTTTCCATGAGAACAAGTGATAAGTTGGCTCTATAAAATGAACATTTCCAAGCCATCTAGTGCAACATAAGTGTAACAACCCTAGTTGAATATATGCTTACGGATTATTAAGTAAAAATTAATGAGGTAATTGATTGTCCTAACATGGTTTTAACTAAACAAAGATTGGCATAATAATATTAATTAAATATTTATTAATTAATTAATTGTTATAATTTTGGTTAATTAGTTAATTAATTAATTACCTATTACATTCAATGACATGGGTAATAAATTTAAGAGGGTTAATAAATTTAATTATTTAATTAAATGATTTACGTATACGGAGGGGATAAGAAACATTAAATATAAGGATAAGAAACATTAAATAATAAGATAAGACATTAACTAAGAGGATAAGATAATGAATGTATGGATAAGGAAATTAATGAGGAGGAAGGGGTCGGTGAAGGGGGCATATGACAGGAGAAGTCTTATAAGAAGGGGGGATCATTGGGGGGAGGAAGCATTTTGGAGGGAGAGAGTTCTGGTTATGGGGCTTGGATTTTCTGGTTCTGTGTTGGAGTTCTACAGTCTTGGAGGATCATTACGGGGGGCACTGGTTTGTTGGGGGTTTTGGGCATGGGGGCCAGGATAGCCTTACGGTATCTTGGAGCTAGGAAGCCAAATAGGTTTCTCCTAGCTGGCAGGGAGGAAACACGGTTTGGGTAGAGTTGATCAGTGTATCAGGCAACAACAAAGTAGCAGGATGGACAACCAGGTCAATCGAGAAATTAGCATCAGGAAGAGGTAAATTTGTATTATTCTGTTAAGTAATTCTTATTCTGTTATGAAATTGTTGTTCATTAATTAATTTAACATGCGTATCTGTTGAATTAAAAGAAATTACTGAGTTTTCTACGTAGAAATAGAAGTTTTCTATTTCAATTTATGGATTTAATAGACTTAAATTAATACGGTCTCTACAATAAGGGCTTGCAATGGAGGTATGTCTATATACAACATTGATTTATGTTCTTCGAAAGGTGAGGAGGTTGCTAGAAGCATTGGATGTCTTTCATGTGATGTGTGTCCTTCCAAGCTAATAATGTGGAATTTCTACATTGAGATCCTCGGCTTGAACCAAATGTTGTGGTCTATAACGTTGTCTTAAATTCCCATGTTCCTTGGATGTAATGGAAATGATCCTTTTGGGTGTTGCAACAAATGAGGCAAAGTGGGTTGAAATTTTTTCCAAGATGATTTGAATGGAGCCAAAGGATGGCTTGAAGCCCAAACCATTAGAAAGGATGTGTGTAATAGATTCAAGGGTGCAATACAAATCCCAAGCAATATGGGATAACTTCATGAAGGTCAAATATGGAAGATGGCCCATAGAGAAAGAAAATACATGTTGAAACTCAAGAGAGAGGTAGCGTCACCATGTTATAGAGTTTTTTTGCTTCTAGTGATTATAGCTCCCAAACTAGGAAAAAATATTCTAACACCCCATTTTAGATAAGATAAAAACCTTTCAAATGATTTATAATGCACCCTATAAAATGTATTGTAGATGCCATTGTAGTTGTTCAAAGTTAACATAAGAGGCACATGCTTCATTCTATCCATGAATTGGTGATATTATGGTTGGGCAATTGTACGTAAGATAAGAGAGGGATGGAATGAAGTAACCCAAGATTGTAAATGTTGACTGAAAATTTTTAGGTCATGCTATGCCCGTGTGAATATACAAGAACACTTGATGTTAGAGGGATAAGTGTAGAGGAACGCAAAATATGCCTAAAAGTAAAATATTTCAGAAATAAAATAAAATTTCGTCACAAATGAAACATTCAAAAATTAAGTAATCCCTTTTTAAGTTTGGGTATAATGGGTTTTGTACCGTAGAAAAAGAAGACATTCTTGGGTTGACTCAATTCAGATTGTAATTGACCAGCAGCTCTTCACATGCCGTTATTTTTTTCACCGCACATGCAAATATCCTATTACCTTCACACTCCTCAAAAATGCAATTGGGTTCCTTTCTTGTCGTCCTAGGCCTTGTACTATTTATAAGACCTGCAATATTCCCCGATGCCTTTGACCTTCCATCAATATACATAGTCACTCCTTGATTCCTATTATTGTCTTTTAGTTGTATATAATTTGCGGCGAGTGCATATCTATGCATACTAGGCATATATTAGACCAGCCTCAACCATACACCATAAGTGTAACATGGTCTAACATACTCAAACAATTCAACTAATCCGCCATATTTTACCTTTATGATGTCCATGGAGAATCAACCAAGGCCATGGATGGATGACAGAGCAATGTGATACATCCTCTCATTAACACAAAAGTCTATGCCCAACTTGGGGAGTTCCTTGGGTACCCACTGTTTTAGTAGGTGTTTGTACCTCAAGGGAACCTCGATGTCACCTATGCTCTCATCGTCATAAGAGCATGATCCTCCTTCAAAAAGAAATAATTTCATGCGCCTACCAAACTTTCTTCTGACCTTTTCACCTCTAGCTGATTTCGTCTTGTAACATGTGTTGGATATGTTTTCCCTTATTCCTCTCAAAATTTCATCGCTCAAGCTGGATGATAGGTCTGATAGATACCTATTTGGTTGTACCTACACTTCATCAAGGGAGAAGGAAACGTTAGGCCAATGATATTTATATTATAATATAGCTAAAGATAAACATTGAAAATACAACTTGACATGTGTGACATCCCCAAAAATAAAGTATTTTTGAAATTTAAATTTGTTGGAATTTTTTTTCGTTTTTAGAAAATTCGAATTTGAAAAATGTTTTCCTTTTATGGAAAGTCTGAATTTTGAATTTAATATTTGTAATTAATTATTATGACTGTTGGGAAGATATCTGATTTGAACCAACTAGCTATTTGACTATGACACTTGTATGAGAACAGAAGATTTTATGTTGATTGCAGGAGGACAAATGGAACAACCATGTTAAAATCATATGACCATGACTCCATGAGTGGGGAACCTATTGGAACTACCTCTGGGCTGATTATTACAAGTGGCACATCAAAGATTTGGTCATTGGCAGCCCCTAAAAATCAGGGATTTAGAAAGCTGTGAAAAATCCCAAGGGAGGAAAAAAGACCTAGGCAAAAAGATTTTATGGATAAATAACATATGTGAGGAGGAAGGATGCTGCCAAGTATGCTGGGAAAGGAGACTATTGATTTTTCCTTGCTGTTATGAACACTACTAAGTGGATGTGAGGCAAGAGGAATCTGTCGAAATTGAAGGACATTATTGAGGAGGAGTCTTTCAAGTTCACCCTCATGGATTCATGGTTAGGCTAGGGGGTGAATCGGGCAAGTGTTTTTGGCTACCTTATTCTGCGGTTGGGAGGAATGTGGTTGTTCCCTTTGTCCTCCCGCGAACTGGTTCAGATATGTAAATCTTTTCATCCTTTGTTTTGAATGATTTGTGTATATGATATTATGCATCTAGTTGTGCCAAGTTGAAATAATTTTCCATGGATGACATATGTTCGTGGTATGAAGTTTATAATCAAGGACTAAATTATGGATTGGTTCCTCCTAAAAACTAAAATACTAGGCAAAACTATCTATATACATTTGAACTTGAAAGAACAGATCCATCTATAGGATATGTTTAACTATGTAATCAAAATTCTAGTTAGGATTATCTGTGTATAAATGTGCTTGAAATGAACAGATCTATTATAGGCACATGTTCATTTCTATGACTAAGATATTAAGCAGTTCTAACTATGAATAATCAGAGTTGAGTAAGTTTGTACATATATAAACGTTTAGGTGTATCTCTGTAATTAAAATTCAGAAAAATCGTATCACTTAGCAGAGACTTCCTTTCTAGTATAACTTGGAATTGAAGAGAAATACGAGACAACACAAATCTTATGGATCACATATGGATTTATATATTATACACATATATTTGGAAACTGTATAGGTGTCATAGCAAACCAGAAGTGGACTATCTACAATAGAAAAGGTAATATGATATATGTTTGTTCTTGTATTATATGAATTATATACTATTCAATAGTATGTATCAACAACATGCAAATGACATGCTAGATATGTAAAGATCGAAGAAATGGAAAGTTGAAGAAATATGAAACCCTTTTATATATATATTATATCAGATGCTAGAATCGAATGTATAATCCTAGGAATTTACATCTATCATGAGATCTTATGCATTTCAATATTCCAAATTCTGTAGTGGAATTTCAATAAGTATAAACCTTAAAAGAAATCTGGAAAGAATGAATTCTTTTGGGGCGATTTACCCTTTCAACATTCAAAATCCATGGCGAAATATAAATTGGTGCAACCCTTAAAGAGATCCAGAAATGAATCTCAGAAGTATTAGATTCATTTATAGCAGTGCAGTCTCATATTCATGGGTCAGGCAATAAAACTATAGAATCCATTGACTTCAATGACACAGAATGATTTAAGATGGAGAACTTAAGTTTTAGATACGCATATAACCATGTATGCGTACATGAATCTATTCGTATAATAATAAAAAGACCCACTTTAAAGGAAAACAATTAATCAGCAATTGACATACGTAAATATTTCATTAAATTCGAATCACTGTATAGTCTACCTCCGCCGTGTTTCACAATATAGATATATGTCTGGAATATCTCTACACAGAGACTAGCAACGAAAAACCCCAATAGAAGAAAGGAAATTATAACTTGTATTTAACAAAAAGTATTGTACATCTAATTAATTGGGTATCAGTCTTATGCCAAGAATGCCAGAGTAATAACCCAAGATCACCAAGACTTCTCCAGATCTCTCAAAGAGTTCTCTTGTTAGAAACCAAAATACCTTTATGAGCAGGACCCAAATTTAATCCAGCGTCATATTCCACATAGACCTACAAAGGAAACAAAGCATTCAAATTAGTCACAAGATAAAGGTCTTTTCAAAACTTGAATTTCATCAAACATACAAGATAATGATTAGGTATAAACTTTTACTTCTTCATTTTGCCATAGGTAGGCTTCCAATCCATGTCGCATCTGTCGATAGACCAAAAGGGGAGGATAAAACATGATCAAGATGATGGGTACCCTCACATCATACAAGGCCCCATCATTAGTTACAATATCCAGTACAAAGAGATGGGTTTTACAAGAAATGCATTTTCATAAATGTACAAGAGTTCCGACACAAAATCGAGCAAACATTGAACAAAGGACTATTTTAATATAGTTATACAGAGTAACAGACGAGTCGCAGAGAATATATCAAACATGAATTTCATAAGGAAATATAGTCCATACACTGATAATATGAGAAGGTATATTTTCTTTAAAACACAGGAACCTGTTTAAAGGAAAAGGAAATTTAATCTAAACATGGAGTAAAACAGATACCCTTCTTCATATGGTCAAACCATGGCCAAGGCAAAATAAAGCCCGCAAAATCATTATCTGTGGCATGATATAGGAATTCCAAACTTGAGAGGTATCGCTAATTCAGGATCTACAGAAGAAATTTATGAACGGTTATTCATTCTTCTCTGTGGGGGTTACGAGATTTTGATGAAGGAAGGGTATAGTTGAAAGAACTCATAGAGGTGGGTAGACAAGGCTAGGTTAAGGAAACAATATTCAATCATTACACAGGGAATACCCAAGCACGACAGACATCATTGTCAAAGCCGACCATCTGACAGTTCACTAACATTGGTAAACTAAAATGTAATTACAGTATGGCTTCCCCCTAACGAATAACTTCTTGGATGGAACCCTGAAGAGGTCTTGTAATACTTAGTATCAAATGATGATACAACACAATGAAGGAAAGTGGGAACAACATAAAGGCATACTACTTACGAAAAAACCTTTGAAGTACCAAGAAAAGAATAGCACGAAGTATCAAGCCTTTCGGGTAGGAGTGTGATAAGTAGAGCTAGTCACCAATAGCAAGGAAAAAATCAGAATGCTTCTTTCGAGTTTTAGTAATGAGAAAGTAACTTACTAATAGTCAAAATTCTATAGTGATAGCGTGTATCTTACCAGGTGGTTGGGTAAAATCCATCGCCTCCATCAAGGAAGTTCCCCAGTCATCCTTTCCCTTCGCCAAGATTACAGAGTCGCAGAGCCAAATTATCAGAGAACCTTCTCGTTACAGAAGTGAAATAGCTATATCCTAAAGAAAACCTTACTGCATAGAATAAATGTTGCTGGCACAAAAGAAGGGGTGGGCCATGTGATGAAGGAAATTTGGTGCATCCATAATGGATGAAGGGTCAGGTAATGGCCTCGACTTTCACACACACCATGGCCATTAATGGCCTAGCCAGGGTTTAACTCTCAACTGACTTGTTCCTACCCTTTCAATTAATGGATTATGGATTAAAGAAGCACCTATGCATTTAATGTAAGTTCTAACCCTAACCACCACTAACTCTATTAATACGGAGTTTCATATGGAATAGGTGGAGTCAACGAACTACTAGCATGGGTAATTTGGCTTTAGAATAATCGTTACATCAAAAATCAAACTGTGAAGCACTTACCCCAACCACATCCTTATCGGATTTGTTTTCAAGAGACCTGTTATTATTTCAAATATGTCGCAGAGGGGTATAACCTACCCCTTTACCTTTATCCTTAATACGTGATTTCTTTGATGAAGGGTTTTTTGTTTTTCAAGTTAATGTTACGCATAAGGCTTAGGGACATAAGTCCCAAAATCCTTCATAGTGGTAAGCCAATATAGATATGAAAGTAAACATAATCTACAGGACTGTAAGTGTGTTTTGGAACGCGGAGTATGCACATCTTGTAACATTGATTCAAAGTTTTAAGTTGGGTAGTAATTTTAGTCGACGTCAGCTAGGACTCTTTTACTCTTAATGATGAACCCATTTAAGGATGACTGCATAAAAAAATAAATATGTTTTGACAGTTTTTGAGGTCTATTACAACATGTAAGACTTTTGCATCTATGGTTGGAGCCAAACCTTTGAGAAAACACAGAGTATTTCTTCACTCGGTATTTTGGGTAGGTGTTGGACCAAAATTATCTGGGAAAACAGAAGAAATAATTTTAAATTTCCCATATAATTTGTAGCCCACCTCTAATTTATGAGAACCCATGAGGGATTTCATCATGCTAGTTAGTAGGTTATATGGTGAAAATGATTTCTCTTATATGTAGAAGCATTGGGTTCCCTCGATACACCAAATGTTGAAGAAGGCAGTTGTAATATAAATGACTAGAGAAAATGATTGTTATATTTGAGTAGAACAAAGGTAGAAAAAGACCTTATAGAAGTTTCATGGGTTTATATAAGTTTCATGTTTCGTGGGTTTGTATTACATCATGATCTAGGGAAACAATCCTTATCCTTCTTGAATTCATGCTATACATGTGGGGTAGAACCAGTGGTAGAAGAACCTTGTTTATAATGTAATGAATTTTGGTGACAATAATGATTGTGTTCATGGTTCCATTTTGACCATAATTTCAAGTTTTGGTACCTCCAAATTCATCCATATTTTACAAAAACCTAAAATCCACCAAATTGATTAGAATTACCAAAAGTTGAAACCCAATTGAAATTGTTGCAAGAGGGTTGTTTTGTGTATATATTGTTTGACTTTGTATTAGGCCATTATATAGCACCACAAAATCCAACAACCAAGAGAAGAAGGCTTTGCAACAATAGATTCAAATAGATGGCACAAAGATGCATGATATTGTTCTTTCTTTCTTTAGTGTGTTCATAATTGTTACAAATTGATACCCATAAAGAAAAAAGAAAAAAATTCCTCCATATGATGCGAAACATGTCAAAATGATACTGACATTATTTGTTAAGGTAAAAGGATGACTCAGTTCAACTAGTTAATGCAATTCCATATGTAAAGGATAATACAATTCCATATGTAAAGGATGAGATAGAAAATAATTCTGACTCACAAATTTCCTTTTAAATTTGAATTGAATTAATGTTTTTGAAAGCGTTCGATATTTAATCATGGCTAGTTGTATTATCTCAACTAGTGGGCTGCTAGAAATGCTTATATGGGTGGATTATTCCACCTTGCAACTAGATTGGCATTCCACCTTAAGACTAACCCTCCTAAAAGTTCTTCAAAATCCACCATTTGTTTTTTCATTCTTTTAGAAAGGAAGACAAAAATTCTACATCTTTACAACCAACACACACAATTTCTTGGAGAAGAAAGACATCTGGTTTGTAAATTGCACACATTCTTTTTAAGGCTTGTTGTAAAATTTATAAGGGATTCAAGGCTATAGGAATACACATGTATTCCTATATTCCTCATACCCTCCTCACTTTTACATACAAATCTTGAAAACCCAATAAAACAGGGGATTTCATTTTCAACTATCTAAGAGCATGGAGGGGATTCATTTTGGGTATTGAAACATTGCATTGGAGCTTAAGCTACCTTATCCACAATGAATGAAGGATGAAAAATGGGAAATTATTAGAGAGTGGAGAATAATTAAATGACATTTAACTAGGAGTAAACTTAATGGTACTTGACGGTTTCCCCCAAAAAAGAAGAGTTTATTTACATGGAATTGATTACCTTTGTCAATAACTTCGAATGGAGACAATTTTTTCACTATAGAGGAGGAGGAAGTAAATATGATATTTGAGTCTCCACAAAGATTGAGCATTGTCCAAAGTATGACTATATTGCAATTGCTGGCTAACAAAGATCAAGCTCTATTGCTAACAAAGTGGCTATCCTAGGATCATTTAGAGCACCTAGAGATATCAAGGCCATAATTCTCTAGTTTATCACAACTAATACTCTACAAAGAAAATCAAAACCAGAACTAAGACAAGAATGTGCAACTGTGAAAAAATAGGCAGCAAAACCCTAACAAAGAAGTGAATAGGGATCATAAAAAATCTCATGATGAAGCTAAGTTTAAATATTACAACAAAACTAGGAATGCAAGTAGAGGCAATTAAAGGATGCAATAGGATTGGAAAATTTTATTTATATGTTAAATTTGTTAAAACCTTTATCTCATTGATTTTTTATAATTTTATAATATTTTTCTTATCATAAGATTGCATCATATAGATTATTTTCATAAAAAATAATGCTTATGTCATGGCAGGAACAATGAATCGAGTTTCATTATTATACTATACAACAGAAAGGTGATTGGATTACAATGCATTCCTTTGGAAAAGATGATCATCAGGTGCAAAGATATATATGGAATATGTTGATATCATCATGTGATTATGGTTTTCTTTCATATATGGATTTAACAAAGGCTCTTTGGCCACCTCAAGATTTACCCTCTAGACATATTAGTTTAAGGTTTTTGAATGTGTAGTGAAATTTGATTTCTTTGATGGATGGATATTTAGTTCCTTTCTAGTTCCATTGGAAGTGAGTGGTAAAATTTATCAAGGGAAAAAGGACATTATCCTTATCTCAGGCTTAAAAGGAATGAAGAACACTCTTGATCATTTATGGTGTTTTGACTTTGTGGGAAATGGGATATATTTAATGCTCCCATTTTTCACATTCTTTCTAAGGGCCAGATTGGGTTTATTTTTATAAGTGAAGAGGATGCATTAAATATATTAGAGGGCCAATGGTTTTAGGAAATGGAATAATTGTATTTGATTCCTCGGTCTATTTATTTTGAGCCTAGATAAATTCCCTATATAAAAGATCCAATATAGGTCAAATTGTTGGGATTGCCTATTGAGTTCTCATTGAAGAAGGCAATCAAAGATTTAGGTGATTCTATTGGAAGAGTTCTAGAGGTGGATCTCTCCTTATTGACTAAACCTTATTGGATGGTCACTTGTGTTTTGGTTTAGGTAGAGATGGCCAAGGACATGGAAGATGTTGTGTATATTTTGGTGGGAGACAATAGTTTTTCCCAACTTTTGGACCATAGAAAAATCCCATTTCATTGTGTCTAATGTTATTATTATGGACACATGATCAAAAACTATACAAAACCTTTCTCTAGAAATGTATGGTGTAGAAAGGAGACTTTACATGATGGAAGGATATCTATTGAAAAATTTTGACAAGGGAGAGATCCAATAAATGAAGAGGGGAGGAATATGGAAAAGGTTCTATAGTTAAGGGTTTGTGAAGTGACTTAGGAGGTTTAAACCATTGGTGAGCCTAGTGATAAGGGTACAATTGGAGCATTTTAAAAGGATGACTTAGCATTTCATCAAGCATTTCATCAAACATTATATCAAGCATTTGATCTAACAATTAGCATGCACATTCAAGAGATAGGAGAAAGAAGTCAAACCATTTCCTCCAGCCGTGTGCCCTCCTCTGGTGAAAAGCCGTGTGCCCTCGTCCTCTACAAATCCATATGCCCTCCTCTGCAAATCCATGTGCCCTCCTCTGCAAATCCATCTGCCCTATCCTCCTCCCGCATGCCCTCCTCCCATGCACCTCTCCCTCCTTCTCCTCATTCTTCCCATTCCCTAGCCTCCTCCCATGCCCTAGCCTCCTCTTGTGCGCACGAGTGTATAGTAGTGGTGGTTTCTTGTAGCTCTGTGCATGACTGTATAGGGGGACTATGGTGGTGTATGACTATGCCCTAGCAAATGACTGTGGTGGTGGTTGCTTGCAACTCTGTGTGAGTGTATAGTGGGACTGTGGTGGTGTATAACTGTGCCCTAGAAAATGACTGTGGTGGTGTATGACTCTGCACGCAAGTGTATAGTGGCTCCGTTTTGAAATTATATGTTTTGTTTTGTTTGTGTACTCTGTTTTATTTTCGTTTTTATTTTATGTTGTTTTGATTTTCGTTTTGTTTTTTTGTTTTTTTCGTATTATATATATAATATATATTATATATATAATATATAATATATTATATATAGGCCTAGACTATAACTCTAGACAAGACTTTAGACAAAAGATAAACTAAAAAGCACTCAAATAGGCCTAGATTATAACTCTTCCAAACTCTTCCATCTAAATCATTTGGGTCCCACCGAGAAAAGAGAATAAAGAGAAGGAGTAGGGCTTTCCAAACACCTACTCTGAAGAGTGTGCTTGTTGCTAAATAGGTCTTGACCATATTCTACAGAAAGGATTTTAATCTCCCTAATTGGTTAAGGAAATTGCTCCTTATCAAAATGAACCTCAAAGTCATAGGACTTAGTCTCAAATTCAAAATTAGTGTGGAAACCTACTATACTAATTCATTGTCTTATTTCTTCATTAATAAAAGAAAATATGAACAAATGGGACTATTTCAATAAATTAGATAGGGATTCCCTCTGGTGTCATCCCTATATGTTTTGGCTATAGAGGGCCTTTTCTATCTACATTTTTGTAAATTCAAAAATCAACTACTTCATGGGACTCACCTCTCAGAACCAAAGATAGGGCAATTGGTTAGTGGAAATTTCCTAGATGACTCCTTCCTAACAATTCTCAAGGAGCAACCCTCATGAATACACATGGTTGAGTGTTTGGATACTTGAGAGGTACAATGTAGTATAAGGTACAAGGTGACACTTCCACATTATGCCCTAGTGAAATCCTCTTTTATGAGTTTGAAAGGCTTCATTGAAAATTTATACAAGGAAGGGTCGATCAACCCTTACATAGTAGGAAAAATAACAAAAAAGATTAATTGGAAATATGAACCGATAAGTTGTGATTAACCCTTCCTTGTTCCTGACCTAGTGATATACCATTCTATGAGACAAAGGGTTGCTTGAAATGAAACAATTATCATTATTCTCCCAATGAAAATATCTTCTTTGAGTTTGAAAAGGCTTCACTGAGAAATTATACAAGGAAGTGTCAGACGACTCTTCTAGATTAGGAGATATAACAAAATTGATTAATTAAAAATCTAAATGCATAAGTGGTGGTCATTCCTTCCTTATTCTTCACATAAAGAGGTACTATTCTAGGATACTAAGAGTTGACTGAAATGGAACAATTCTCTATAAAATGGTTTGTCTACCCTTCCACATTATTCCCCCAACAAATACCTCTTCTGTTAATTTTAAAAGGATTCGTTGAAAATTTATATAAGGAATGGTTGGCCTATTCTTCCAAACTAGCTCAAATAAAAATAAGGATTAATTTAAATATGAATGCAAAAGGAGTTTCTAACCCTTTTTTATTCCTCCCTTAAAGAAATACCAATCCAGGAAATGGACAGTTAACTAGAAGGGAACAATTATCTATAGAAGGGTCGATCGACCTTTCCAGATTATTTCCCTAGTGAAAACCTCTTCCATGACTTTCAAAAAGGATTCATTGAAAAAATTGTATTATGAAGGATCAACTGACCCTTTGACCCTTTCTAAACTAGGTTAAAGAATGACAAGGATGAATTAAAAATATGAATGAAAAAGGGGCAGTTGACCCTTACTTATTCTTGCCCTAAAGATATACCATTTTACAAATGGAGAGTGGAATAGAATGGAACAATTATCTATATAATGTCCATCCAAATTTCAAATAATGCCCCGAACATAAACCTCTTATGGGGTTTCACTAGTTAGGCAATACTATACTATGTGAGTTCATATTGGGGGGTTTTAAATTCTAAAAACATGAAAACAATATATTTCTTAGTATATAGGGGTCGGAGGATATTTTTAATATATTTAAAACATATGGATATTAGAGAAGGATTAGAATTAGGTATGTGACGATTAGAATTAGGTATCAATAGGTTTTAATGTGACGATTAAAAATGTCATAGAAATAATGTATACCTATGATATCTATGGGACATAGGTGGTTTTCTAATATACCCCCCAATCTCCATGAACCTTGAATTAAATGGTCTCCCCTAACCCAATCACTCCCTCACACATTATGACCAAAAAAATCATGTTAACCCCTAAGGAATTATTTCCACTAACCACTAATCAACCAATATTACTTTGAACACACTACATTATTACCTAGAAGTGGGTTAAGTACTGACCTAGAAGTGGGTTTCGTGTATTTTGAACTGAAAGTCATGGAGGGGCTAATGGGGCTCTTGGGAATAAAAGAAAGGGTCAGCATGGGAACCAAATGGAAAAAATAGGTGTTAACTATACCAACCCATGACAAGTAGGCATGAAATGACTATTGTAAGCAAGGACTTCATCTCGCCTAATGAGCATCCATTCATTGGGAACAAATTGAATAGTCCACTAGATTAGGGTTTATGTTTTACATGATGAATTGATGATGGAAGAAAGTGGGTGTGCGAGTCAAATTTGAGTCCAGAAACCCTCCCATGTCGTCAAGACCCCATTCACAGGTCATTGTTGTCCGTGTCTAGTCCTAGTACAATTTCCTTGTAAAATTTATATAAGATATTTGGAGAATGATAATTTTGAAGGTGTTAGGCCTATTCCTACACACCACGACCAGATAACCTCTCATTGATAGTCTGTGTATTGATCCCTTTAAATTCTGGGTTGTTAGTTTTTCCAATTGCATGCACCTTTAGCAAGTGCCATGAAAAATCCCTTTATACCTTTTTTCCAAAATGCCAAGAATACCTAACCTTATTTGTCTTTGTTTGTAGGTACTAGCTCGGGGCGTAGGAACTTGGAACTAGAACTTGGATTTCGGGCTAAGTTCTTTAAGTCAAGTCAACTTTTATGAGAAAACATTGTTTTTCATGAGCTTCTCTCGGTTTAGAGAATAGTTCATTCTCTACTAAACAGGGGAAACCACGTGAAGGTGGAAGATCTAATTATGCCCCCCCCCCCCTCAGATCACACTCAACTTCCCCATACCTAATATGAAATAATAAAGAACATGTAAAATACTATATTATACAAAATAAAAACATATAAAGATCATCATATAACACACATACTTGTATATATCATTCATCTTATTCTTCATCAAACTCAATATCATCAATATCATCCTCATCATGATCATTGTCATTTCCCCAATACCCAATCTATCTAGATTCAACAACTATAATTAAAAATGACACTAAGATTACATGAAAGAAAAAAAAAATAAGAGATCTATAGTACAAATGACTCACCACATGTAGGAATATCATTGATATTCTTCTTCATCCAACTCATCATATTCTGTATCATCATCTGATATTTTAGAATCATTGTCGAATGGATTGTCCATATCAACATCATCATCAGTACTATCATAATTTTCCATAATATCATCATCAGATATAGCGTCATCAAGAACATTATCATCTACATCATATGGTCGATCAACTTCCTCGACTTCGTCATCTGATGATACATGGTCTACCTCCTCATGTTCTTCTGTGTCACCTTCTAGTTCTTGAATATCATCTTCTTCCGGTACATTATACTTTACAGGCCTTCCTCTTGGATCATATCTAACAACAAACGACCAACCTGGTTTACCGGGAGCCTCGCAATAGAATAATTTTTCACATTGGCTTGGAAGAACATAAGTTTCTAGACCCAATTCAAATGTCCTTGTATTAACCATGGTAAAACCATTGTCATGTTGAATAAAATTTCTTTCAAGTTCATGTTCATTTATCCGTAAATGATACCATATGACCTCAAACAAAATTATCTTGAAGGATTTGAAGTCACACTCAATTATATCATCCAAATGTCCATAATATCTATTTTTTGTTAGTCTTGGATGTTTTTCACTTCTAGAAGAAACATTAGTGACTTGAAACACTGCAGTTATCCTTGAATCGACGGTTTTCTTCATGTCATCTACCCTTTTGACGTGAAATTTTTGACCATTATACCACATAGCTTTGTGGTGCTTCAACTGCAATATTCCCAACAAGTAAAAAATAAATTAATAATTCATAAAGGTATTTAAACTTAATAAATATTAAAAAATAATACATTAACATTTTGTATAGTAACAGAAAGTGCGGGTAAAATTTTATATGCTTACCTGTTTATCTTTTAAACCATATGCTAAATCAATCTTCCTCTGTGTAAGATTGTGATATTCATTACGATGAGCTCTTTTAATTAATGTAGCCACTCCTTCCCATGATAACCTACCATGATGTTGTTCACATTGTTCTATCCATAGCTTCATCCAATCAAAATTGTTAGCAATGTATAAATGTAGTGCATCTCACACTCGACCAACTGCAATGAAAAAAATATAAATTAGTAAGAATAATGAATAATAATAAGTGATAGAGGTATAATATAAATTGAAGAAATACAATATAGATAAAAATTAAATAATATAATGCCTTTCACTTTCCTCATTTTACCATTCCCGACCAAGACCTCCACTTCAGATATTTTGACGCTATTGACACCCCAAATGCAATGCATATTAATTTTCCTCCCTAAATCAAGAAGATAATCACTAATATACACTAATGTTTGATATACCATATACCCCTCCACCATAGAATCCTTGGCACGTGCTCTTTGTCTAACTAAAGACTTCAATGACTTCAAGTGTATCTCCACCATCCACATTGACCTTGTGTGTATAGGTCCACACAATTCAATCTCCTCGACCTGGTTTATGAAGTAGTGTTCTTGCGCATTGAAAAATGTTGGAGGTAGATACTTTTGCATTGCACACATTAAACGAGGAATTTCTCTCTTCCAATATTTTATATCTTCCTTATGGATTTATTTAGATGAAAACCACCTACAAATGTTATGAGAACAAAATATGTTTCAACAAAGAAAATATTGTATACATGAATATTACAAGTAAAACACATGTCATCAAAAACTTCTACAACATTTTTATTACATATAAATAATAATATGTAATTCATCTGTCGTTATTTACCTCATGTATTTTCCAAGGTCATATATAACTTGTTTTATGTTGTTGTCAAAGTTGTCAAGAAAAGATAGAGGTAGCACATACTGTAACAAAACAATAGTACATTAATAAATTTATGATTTCATATTAACAATATATTTACAAAATTTAAAAATATCACATCGATTCTCACCAATACATAACAAATATACGAAAGAAATTACCTTGATGAAGGTATGCCAGTCATGAGTTTTTAACCCACCAAATTCACCTTTGTTTGTTAATATATTCTTGATGTTTGAAGCAAATCCTATTGGAAATCTAATTTTTCTAATGATCTCTTTTACAACATTGCTTTCATCTTCTCTAAATAACCATGGGAGGCTATTTCGATCGACTCCATTAGTCCTATTTAAATCAATAATATTTAGCATTGCATGATTGGCTTCTTGAATGTTACTACAAATTTTAGAATTTTTTTCTTTGTCATGCCTTCCATCTAAGATTGTCCACAACATTTTTGTTATGTTCTTCCCGATATGCATTTTGTCAAACAAATGAGTTATTTCTAGTTGCTCATAGTAGGGCAGCCTACTGAATTGTTTGGGGAAACTTTTCATTTGTCGTGGAAGCAGATCAATGCCTTGACGACCAACTATATGTTACATAAATGAAATTAACACAACAATTGTTAGATTATACATAGTAGACATGAGAATTCAACACAACTAAAAAATGTAATATATTGCATACGATGACGAAGATTGACTTACATTGACGATTTGATCTATTATATTCCAACTTCCATAAGTGTGGTGTCATTATTCATGGTTTTATCCCACTCTCCTCTTTACCATTGAAAATATGTTTATCGGTATTTCGATACCTATGGTTATTAGGGAGAAAGTTCCTATATTCATCAAAAACCTCCTTTCCTAAACTTCTTGAATGACGAGATCTCGTCCTAGGACCACACATTGGACATGCAAATTTACCCTTTGTTTGCAAACCTAGAAGATACGCATCAATGGAAGCATTATTTATATAAAAAGCAATTATTTAAAAAACAAACATTATAATAGCATCAACATCGAACTTATTTAAGTACAATAGTGTGTTACATACCACAAAAATGTGTTAGTCCCGGTGCATCATGAATTGTCCATGTAAGAATCCCATGGAATTGAAATCCTCTTTGACCTATTGGTCTAGAGATGTTGTACATAGTGATGTTGTCCCATAAATTTAACAACTCATCGACAAGAGGCTCAATATATACATTCATATATTTCACTTGGTACTTACCTAAATGGTTAAAAAATACACATAATTACTACACCTTGTATACATATATGAAATTGTGCAATGAACAAGACAAATTAAATGTTAAACATTAAAAAAACAATATTGTTATAAAAATATACCTGCAACAATCATTGCCAACATTGTGTGCTCTCTCTTTATTTACATCCAAGGAGGAAGGTTATTATTTATAAAAAAAACAGGCCACACCGAGTAGATAGACCTGAGCTCACCAAATGGATTTACACCATTAGCTGCCAATGAAATCATAACATTACGAGGTTCTTCTTTAAAAATTGGCCATATTTATTCGATATTTTTATATAAAGAACCATCTGCAGTCATTCGAAGAACATCATCTTCACTTCTATTCCATGCATCGTAATCCATGAACTGTGCTATGTTCTGACATCTAAATAGTCGCTGCAGGCATGGAATTATGGGAATATAAAGAAGAACCTTGTGACGCACCTTTTTTGTTAACTGATTAGTTCGATATCTACTGATTTGACTTTGTGGGCAATTCGATTCAGATGCATATTGTCCATAATATATTTTGTGATCATTGAGGCATTCATCAATAGCCTGATATTCCATTCCAATTTCTTTTAGAATGGCAGATAATTCTCGGTATGTGTGAGGTAACTTATTTGGTGATGGTAAGAAATATTCACCTATCAACCTACAACAACAATATACAAAAAAAAAAATCAATAATGAAAATTATATTAATCATTATAAATATTGCATCCTTAACTTAGACATCAATTGACACTAAAAATAAAATAAAATAAAAGTTGAAAATTGCATAAAACTGTAAAATTATGTTGCTTACCTTAGGATCTGTGTCATACATGTGTCTGACAAACCATTTGATACCTTCAAGTTGACCAACAACATTACAGCTGAGAGAACACTTTTTTGTGTTCCTTCATATAGGGATTCAATGGCATTTTGAAGGATAGGTTTATCAAAAATATATTCATCATCATTGTCATCATCACTATCATCATTATCATCCTGCAAGTTGTCCTCCTCCATATTAAATTAAATATTAGTTTATATTGGTCAATTAGAAATTACACTTAGGCATTAATAAAGTCAAAGTGACTTTAGGTTAATTTATTTGTTTTTAGGTCAGATATTTGCTTTTAGGTTATATTTTCACTTTATCCCACATTCATAAAGTGGTTTGACTCTACTTGATTGTAACCTATATATAAGAAAGCTATTTTCTCTCTTATTTCATTGATTGAATAAAGATAGATAACCTTATTCAAGTTATCTTGGTTTCTGTGTGTTCTCGATTTCTATTACATGGTATTAGATCAAGGTTAGGGCCATGGAGTCTGGGAGCGCATGAAGACATAGGGACTGCTACCGGTAGTGACAAGTTGATGGATCGCCAACATAGCACACTCAAGGATCCGAAAAGATTTCGGATCAGCCAGATCCGGGTTCATTTGATTTTTTAGTTTTAGAAGCCAGATTGCAGGTATTTTGCCATTATTTATCTGCTAAGTTCAGTATTTTACAATCATCTATGGCTACATTGACCAACATCATGTTGGAAGGAAAACAAAAGTTCTCTGGGAAGAACTACAATACCTGGAAGCAACGCATGTTGGCCATTTTTGCATATCAGTGCCTGTTAGATGTTGTTCTGGGCACAAGTCCTCGTCCCACGGTTGCAGGTAAAGACTAGGACAAGTTTGATGGCCAAGACAGAGAGGCCATGATGTTGATCAAATTGTCCATGACAGATGAGATGCTACCTGAGGTTCAGAATGGGAAGATTGTTACAGCGATCTGGAAATAGTTGAAAGAGACCCATGAAATTTCAGATAAGGGTCAAGCGTTATTTTTAAAGAATATGTTGTTCTCGATCAAGATGAGTGAGGGTGCCTCTCTCTAATATCACTTACTCAATATCAAGGACATCCGGAAGCAGTTGGAGGCCATTGGTTGGAATATGGCAGAAGAGAACATGGTGGTGATCACGTTGAACAGCTTGCCAGGGTCCAACGAGCACTTCATTGAGGCCCTGAACATCACTGCTACAGACGTTGACCTGAATTTTGGAGAGCTATCCAATAATCTCTTGTAGCAAGACATGTGGAAGAAGCAGTTTGGGAGAAACAGTGAGATAGAGGGTTCGGAGAAGGCCTTTTGATGCAAGGTTGCTCAACCCTCATGGTTGGACCCTCTCTCACCAGGACCTTCTTCAGTCTCAGCCCGAAGAGTTAAAGAACTCTTCCACTCCTCTCGGGAGTTCTCTTCACCCACAACTCTCCTGCCATGATCTCCCTTCTCTTCTCGGGAAATCGGGTTTCGCGGTGTCACGAAACTCGGGAACACAATTCACATGCAATTCTAAACCCCAATCCCCGATGGGTCAACGGGTCAACACTTCTACTCGTCGGGGATTTCCCTATCGGGAAATCGCTGCTTGTGGTGTCAACAATCTGACTTTCCAAACACCGAGCTCCGAGGTGCCGATCTTCCGATATAATGCCACATGGACTCCACTTGTACCTGTGGTCCCGCACTGCCACTCCACTTCTCTCCCTCTTGCAATCAGAAATCGCAGGATCGCGATTTCACCAATTGAAATTCCTTGCAACGAGAATCATCGAACGCCTAACCCTGACCTTCCTGGATATCGCACCACGTGCCTCTGCAGCAGTTGACGGCTCCGATCAAATCAGGGAATCGCTACTCACGATTTTAACGAGTCTGCACCTCACCTCTTCAAACGCCGAATGTCGAACCCCGATGGGCTTTGACCCTTCCTACGCCTATGAGTTAACTCCCGCATAGCTTCTCCACGATCGGATGATCGAAGAGGTTTCACGAGTTCCTCCTGTGATCCCTGTCTATCTATTCTCCTTCTTGGAGATTTCTTCTGCTCCAAAGCCACATCCTGCTCGAGCCTCTCCTGTGTCTTTCTTCCAGGAACTTTGAAGGGTCTATCCTTCCTGAGCTTAATTTTTCCCACTCCTTCAGAGACTCTTTCTCTCACACTGCTTGCACACGACTTCAACAACTCTCGAAATGTTGGGTCTCTCAGACTCTGTGCACTTACAACAACAGTAGTCTCTACCTTCCTTTTCTCAAAATAACTGCTGAGATTTCAACCTCTCCTGCACTTCTCCTGCACGACACGAGTAACCCAATTCGACTTCTGGGCAGATGAGAATGAGGGTTTAACTGTCTAGCCTCATCAACGCTCTCTATGCGGATGAATTCAACTGCACTCCATGCAGGAATCTCCTGGCTCAGATAGAGAAACAATTGAAACCCATTCTCTTCCCTCGCAGACTTCAGTAAACCTCTGAAATCACACGCACAGCATATTCAAAAGCAAATGCATACAAAGGAAACAGAACATTCAGGAACACATAAGCAACATACACAAAGATACAACACCAGTCATGAAGCTGAATCAAAAGCTCTTTTCTATTAATTCAATCTGTTTATGGGTGTTCTGCACAAGTTCTCTGTTCTTCTCTTCTCTTCTTGCTCCTATCCTCAATAATTTTGAATGATACAATAATACAAAGGAGGGTGCCTATATTTCGTTTTCCCTCTCGAAATCTGAAGCTATCAAATCTACAATAAATTCCTATCTACAGCATTAAAGATAATAAATGCCTTCCTATCTATAATACAATACAAGTACGCTTCTTCACATCAATAAATTAATGTCTTGCGCAACCATTTCAAGGTGTTTCAAAATTTGGTGCTCGCGCTGTCCAGTTGTCTTTCCCATCTCCACGTGTTGGCTCGCTTGATGAGTTGTGGATGCTCCTGCATCATACTCCTCGGCTCAAAAGATTTCATGGGCTCCTATCCATGAGCTCCTGCACAGTCTACCCATGCTTTTGCATAACTGCCTCTGTCTCCTAGTTGGCATCCTCCACTGGGTGGTTCTTTCATTTCACCAGATATTCAAAATACTGCTTCCGCCTGGTCTTTTGACCCACTCTTTTATCCAGTATGCACTCCATTTGCAGTATCACTGCAACTGGTAACTGCTTCTGCCACTGGACCACTGGTTCCTCAATTCTAGCCTCTGCTTCTCCATCAGCCCTGTATGGTATAAATCTGAAACATTGAAAATCGAAGATATCCCGATGCCATCTGGCAACTCAAGCTCGTATGCATTTTCGCCAAATTTCTTCAGGACTTTGCATGGCCCGATTTTCTTCATCTTGAGCTTGTTATATGATCCCCTCGAGAACCTTTCCTTTCTTAAGTGCGCCAAAACCATGTCCCCAAATTCAAACTAAAGTTGTCTCTTTCGTTGATCTGCTCTGTGCTTATACTCTTGATTTGCATCCATCAGTCGCTACTTCACCTTCGTGTGAAGTTCCTCCATCGCTTCAGTGAATTCTTCAGCACTCGTGTTGCTAGTTTCAGCCTGTCCTAACTCCCTGAGCTCAGAAACTCCCCTCGGCTACATTCCATACAAAATCTGGAATGGGCTTTTGCCTGTACTCTGATTCATCGAAT
This sequence comes from Picea engelmannii, assembly GCA_009831015.1. Taxonomy (NCBI): domain Eukaryota; kingdom Viridiplantae; phylum Streptophyta; class Pinopsida; order Pinales; family Pinaceae; genus Picea; species Picea engelmannii. The sequence continues at coordinate 447,738 of ML780655.1, read as the reverse complement.
CGTTGTACGCGAACTCTGCCTGTGGCAATATCTGGTCCCAACTATTGTGGTGCTCCATCACCAGGCCTCTCAACAGATCTCCCAAACTCCTATTGACCACCTCGGTCTGCCCATCTGTCTACGGATGGTAAGTTGAGCTAAATGCTAAATTAGTTCTCAGCTTTTTCCATAGCGTCCTCCAAAAATTACCTATGAACTTTGTATCCCGATCCGAGACTATGCTTCTCGACAATCCATGCATTCGCACAATCTCTTTGAAAAACAGATTTGCAATGTGTGTCGCATCGCTGGTCTTATGACACGGTATAAAATGTGCCATCTTCGAAAACCTGTCCACCACCACAAAGATGGAATCAACTCCTCGTTGAGTTCTCGGCAAACCCAACACAAAATCCATACTGATCGCCTCCCATGGTCTCTCAGGTATGGGCAATGGCTGATAAAAACCTGTGTTCTGTTTTCGGCCCTTTGAATGTTCACATATCCTGCACCTGTCAACAAATCGCTTAACATCTGCTCGCATGCCCGGCCAATAATATGATTCGCTCAACTTGGAGAATGTTTTGTCATGTCCAAAATGACCTGCTAATCCTCCGCTATGTTTTTCCTTTACCAAATTCTCCCTCATGGAGCAATTCGGAATGCACAGTTGATTGCCCTTGAACAACAATCCATCCTGGATCATATATTCCATCCACGGACTTCGATCCCTGAGAACTACATTTTCAACTACCTCGTATGCTTCTCCAAAATCTGCATCACCTGCATACATATCTTTCAGATTTTCAAAACCCAACATTTTGACTCTGAACTCCCGCAACAGTAAACATTTCCTGCTCAAAGCATCAGCTACTTTGTTAGCAGTTCCTGAAATGTGCTTGATCACAAACGTGAAATTCTACATGTACTCTACCCATTTTGCATGCTTCTGGTTCAACTTTTCTTGTCGACTTACGAACTGCAATGCATGATTATCGCTATACAAAATGAACTCCTTGGGTATCAAGTAATGCCACCACTTCTTCAATGCCTGTATGATGGCATAGAACTCTTTGTCATATGTGGAGTATTTCAGCTTTGCATCATCCAGCTTCTCACTGTAATATGCCACAGGTCTGTCATCTTGACTCAGGACCCCTCCAACAACATATCCGCTGGCGTCACACTTCACCTGGAAGGTTTTCTAAAAATCAGGCAACACCAGAATTGGTTTCTCTGTGATCTTCTGCTTCAACAGATTGAAGCTCCTTTCAGCCTCTGCTATCCAATGAAAAACTTTATGCCGCTTCTTCACGGTGTCCATCATTGCTGCGCTAATTCCACTGAAATTTCGAATGAACTTTCGGTAGAAACTAGCCAATCCATGAAAACTCCTTATCTCAAAAACATTCCTCGGCGATGGCCACTTCCTGATTACTTCCACCTTCTCAGGATCCATCTTTAATTCATTCACCGAGATTACAAAACCCAAATAAATGAGTTATGTCTGCATGAAGGAACACTTCTTCAAATTGATCAGCAGTTTCTCCTGTTGTAGCCTTCTCATCACGATAGCCAAATGCTTCAAATGCTCAGCCTTGGTCTTGCTGAAAATTAGTATGTCGTCCAGGTATACGACAATAAATTTGACAATGAATTCCCGCAGGACTTCATTCATCAGTCTCACGAATGTGCTCGGCGCATTTTTCAAGCCAAACGGCATGACCAGCCATTCGTACAAACCCTCGTTTGTTTTGAATGTTGTTTTCCATTCATCTCCCTCTCTCATCCAGATCTGATGATATCCACTCTTGAGATCAATCTTTGAAAAGAAATTTGCCCCACTCAGGCAATCCAGTAGATCGTCCATTCTCGGCAGTGGAAATCTGTATCTGATGGTGATCTTATTAATCGCTCTAGAGTCTGTACACATTCTCCAGCCTCCATCCTTCTTCGGACTCAGTACTATCGGAACAGCACACAGACTGAGACTCTCTCTGACCAGTCCTTTATCCAGCAGATCCTGTACCTGCCTTTTGACCTCCTCGTTCTCCTGAGTTGTCAACTCGTACGCTGCCTTATTCGGTAAGCTTGCTCCGGGTATGAGATCGATGTGATGACTCACACTCCGCATCAGTGGCAACGAACGAGGTAGTTCATCCACGATGATATTAGCGAACTCTCCCAGTTGTTCAAGGATAAATTCGTGAGTGCGGACACAGACCAATCTCCCCAGATCCACCTGGATCTAGAACAAACTGTGACAGAATACTACTCTTTCCCTAGTTTTAAAGTATTGAATGGACAAGAGAAGAAGGATGATGTACTTACTTTATG
>ML780655.1:387041-432823 GCA_009831015.1 Picea engelmannii | reverse complement strand
ACTTCGTCATCCTCATCATCACGCCTCTATGCCTCAGTGGTGTGAGCTTCCCCTCTATCCACCTTCCTATCTGGACAATCAACAGCCTTGTGTCCATCCTTTCCACATGTAAAACATGTGATGATTCCTCCACGGCCTCTTCCTCTACTTCGAGTACGAGGAATAGCATTAGCGTCAGTATATCCGCCACCCTGCTCTGTATACTGCCTCCTCGGCTCAACATATTGTTGTCCTCGCTGTGAGGATCCACCTCTCTCCATTTTACCCTGAGGTCTCTTCCACTCCTCCTTTGGCTTCTGAGTTCTTTCTTGGGCAACCACCTTGCCTCTGGGCTGACTCCTGCCTCGCCCTCATTGTCCTTGTTTACGGCTCAGCTTTTCCTTGGCTTTCAGACCCATCTGGTACACATCCTCAATCATTCAAATGGTAACCATGCTTAATTCATCCTGAATGTCATACCTCAGACCATTCAGGTATCTCGCCACCTTCTTGTCATCACTCTCCCAATGACCAGCTTGAATGTTGAGCCTATAGAACTCCTCGGTGTACTCTTTCACCGTCATCAGCTTCTGTCTCAGGTTCTGGATGCGTCTGAACATAGTGATCTGGTAATCCCTCAGGATGAATTTCTCCTTCATCTTAGCGATCATCCTGTCCCAGCTTTTGATCTACTGTTTTCCTTTGCAGCACCTATCCGCCTGCAACTCATCCCACCATAAGGCTGCATGTCCTTTCAACTTGGTAACAACATGCCTTACCTTCTTGTCCTCTTCGATATCTTCATAATCGAAGTAGGTATTGAGTGCTCGAATCCAATCCAGCAACTCTTCTGCATTTAGACTCCCTTCATAGACGGGAATGTTCATCTTGGTCTTTGAGCTCATCCTGGCGATGGCTCTAATCAACCTCTCTATCAAGGCATCCTCTGTTGTGACCTCTTCTACATCGTTTCTAGCTTCCTCTTCAACCTCAGAATCACTGAACTCTACTGCACCAGCTCCGCGTCTCTGCGCAGTCTCCATCTCCTCAAGCCTTGCTCGAAGATCTCTCATCTGTCGTTCCATTTCTAGGTTTCCTGCTGGCCTACCTCTTCTTCGAGCATCCCTGTCCTCACGATCAAGCGACTACCTTTCTCTTCGGGGTGGCATGGTGTAATCCGCTTCTCTCTGCTACCTGAACAAAGACAATTCCTCTCAGAGGTTCTGATAGCACTTGACGCAAGGTCGCTCAACCCTCACGGTTGGACCTGCTCTCACCAGGACCTTCTTCAGTCTCGGCTCGAAGAGTTAAAGAACTCTTCCACTCCTCTTAGGAGTTCTCTTCACCCACAGCTCTCCTGCCATGATCTCCCTTCTCTTCTCGGGAAATCGGGTTTCGCGGTGTCACGAAACTTGGGAACACAATTCACATGCAATTCTAAACCCCGATCCCCGATGGGTCAACGGGTCAACACTTCTACTCTTCGGGGGTTTCCCTATTGAGAAATCGCTGCTTGTGGCATCAATAATCTGACTTTCCAAACCTCGAGCTCCGAGGTGCTAATCTTTCGATACAATGCCACCTGGACTCCACTCGTACCTGTGGTCTCACACTTCCACTCCACTTCTCTCCCTCGTGCGATCGGAAATCGCGGGATCACGATTTCACTAATTGAAATTCCTTGCAACGAGAATCGCCGAATGCCGAACCCCGACCTTCTTGGATATCGTGCCATGTGCCTCTACAGCGATCGACGGCTCTGATCGAATCGGGGAATCGCTACTCGCGATTTTAACGAGGCTGTGCCTCACCTCGTCAAACGCCGAATGCCGAACCCTGATGGGCTTTGACCCTTCCTGTGCCTGTGAGTTAACTCCCACGCAGATTCTCCATGATCGGATGATCGATGGGGTTTCGCGTGTTCCTCCTGTGATCCCTATCCGTCTATTCTCCTTCTTGGAGATTTCTTCTGCTCCAAAGCCACGTCCTGCTCGAGCCTCTCCTGTGTCTTTCTTCCATGAACTTTGAAGGGTCTATCCTTCCTGAGCTTAATTTCTCCCACTTCTTCAGAGACTCTTTCGCTCACACTGCTTGCGCACGACCTCAACAACTCTCGAAATGTTGGGTCTCACAGACTCTATGCGCCTACAGCAACTGCAGTCTCTACCTTCCTTTTCTCAGACTAACTGCTGATATTTCAACCTCGCCTGCACTTCTCCTACACGACACGAGTAACCCAATTCGACTTCTGGGTAGATGAGAATGAGAGTTTAACTGTCTAGCCTCATCAACGCTCTCTATGCAGATGAATTCAACTGCACTCCATGCATGAATCTCCTGGCTCAGACAGAGAAACAATTAAAACCCATTCTCTTCCCTCACAGACTTCAGTAAACCTCTGAAATCACACGCACAGCATATTCAAAAGAAAATGCATACAAAGGAAACAGAACATTCAGAAACACATAAGCAACATACATAGAGATACAACACCAGTTATGAAGCTGAATCAAAAGCTCTTTTCTATTAATTCAATCTGTACATGGGTGTTCTACACAAGTTCTCTGTTCTTCTCTTCTCTTCTTGCTCATGTCCTCAATAATTTTAAATGATACAATAATACAAAGGAGGGTGCCTATATTCCATTTGCCCTCTCAAAATCTAAAGCTATCAAATCTACAATAAATTCCTATCTACAGCATTAAAGCTAATAAATGCCTTCCTATCTATAATACAACACAAGTGCGCTTCTTCACATCAATACATTAATCTCTTGTGCAACCGTTTCAAGGTGTTTCAAAATTTGGTGCTAGCACTGTCCAGCTGTCTTTCCCAGCTCCATGCGTTGGCTCGCTTGATGAGTTGTGGATGCTCCTGCATCATACTCCTCGGCTCAAAAGATTTCATGGGCTCCTGGCCATGAGCTTCTGCACAGTCTGCCCATGCTTTTGTATAACTGCCTCTGTCTCCCAGCTGGCATCCTCCACTGGGTGGTTCTTCCATTTCACCAGATACTCAAAATACTGCTTCCGCCTGGTCTTTCGGCCCACTCTTTTATCCAGTATGCACTCCATCTGCGGTGTCACTGCAACTGGTAACTGCTTCTGCCACTAGACCACTGGTTCCTCAATTCTAGCCTCTGCTTCTCCATCAGCCCTGTATGGGTATAAATCCGAAACATTGAAAATCGAAGATATCCCGATGCCATCTGGAAACTCAAGATCGTATGCGTTTTCACCAAATTTCTTCAGGACTTTGCATGGCCCGATTTTCTTCATCTTGAGCTTGTTATATGTTCCCCTTGGGAACCTTTCCTTTCTTAAGTGAGCCAGAACCATGTCCCCAACTTCAAACTGAAGTTGTCTCTTTTGCCGATGTGCTCTGCGCTTATACTCTTGATTTGCATCCATCAGTCGTTGCTTCACCTTCGTGTGAAGTTCCTCCATCACTTCAGCGAATTCTTCATCACTCGTGCTGCTAGTTTCATCCTGTCCTGACTCCCTGAGCTCAGAAACTCCCCTCGGCTGCGTTCCATAAAAAATCTGGAATGGGCTTTTTCCTGTACTCCGATTCACCAAATCGTTGTAAGTGAACTCTGCCTGTGGCAATATCTGGTCCCAACTACTATGGTGCTCTATCACCAGGCCTCTCAATAGATCTCGCAGACTCCTATTGACCACCTCGGTCTGCCCATCTGTCTACAGATGATAAGTCAAGCTAAATGCTAAATTAGTTCCCAGCTTTTTCCATAGCGTCCTCCAAAAATTACCTATGAACTTCATATCCTGATTCAAGACTATGCTTCTCGGCAATCCATGCAGTCGCACAATCTCTTTGAAAAATAGATTTGCGATGTGTGTCGCATCGCTGGTCTTATGAAACGGCATAAAATGTGCCATCTTCAAAAACCTTTCCACCACCACAAAGATGGAATCAACTCCTTGCTGAGTTCTCGGCAAACCCAACACAAAATCCATATTGATCACCTCCCATGGTCTCTCAGGTATGGGAAATGGCTGATAAAAACCAGTGTTCTGTTTTCGGCCCTTTGAATCTTGACATATCCTGCACCTGTCAACAAATCGCTTAACATCTGCTCACATGCCCGGCCAATAATATGATTCGCTCAACTTGGCGAATGTTTTGTCATGTCCAAAATGACCTGCTAATCCTCTGCTATGTTTTTCCTTTACCAAATTCTCCCTCATGGAGCAATTCGGAATGCACAGTTGATTGCCCTTGAACAACAATCAATCCTGGATCATATATTCCAGCCACAGACTCCAATCCCTGAGAATTGGATTTTCAGCTACCTCGTATGCTTCTCCAAAATCCACATCACCTGCATACATATCTTTTAAATTTTCAAAACCCAACGTTTTGACTCTGAACTCCCGCAGCAGTAAACATTTCCTACTCAAAGCATCAGCTACTTTGTTAGCAGTTCCTGAAATGTGCTTGATCACAAACGTGAAATTCTACATGTACTCTACCCATTTTGCATGCTTCCGGTTCAACTTTTCCTGTCGACTTATGAACTGCAATGTGTGATTATCGCTATACAAAACGAACTCCTTGGGTATCAAGTAATGCCTCCACTTCTTCAATCCCTGTATGATGGCATAGAACTCCTTGTCATAAGTGGAGTATTTCAGCTTTGCATCATCCATCTTCTCGCTGTAATATGCCACAAGTTTGTCATCTTGACTCAGGACCCCTCCAACAGCATATCTGCTGGCGTCACACTTCACCTGGAAGGTTTTCTGAAAATCAGGCAACACCAGAATTGGTTGCTCTGTGATCTTTTGCTTCAACAGATTGAAGCTCCTTTCAGCCTCTGTTGTCCAATGAAAAACTTTATGCTGCTTCTTCACGGTGTCCATCATTGCTACGCTAATTCCACTGAAATTTCGAATGAACTTTCGGTAGAAACTAGCCAATCCATGAAAACTCCTTACCTCAAAAACATTCCTCGGCGATGGCCAATTCCTGATTACTTCCACCTTCTCAGGATCCATCTTTAATTCATTCACTGATATTACAAAACCCAAATAAATGAGTTATGTCTGCATGAAGGAACACTTCTTCAAATTGATCAGCAGTTTCTCCTGCTGTAGCCTTCTCATCACGATAGCCAAATGCTTCAAATGCTCAGCCTTGGTCTTGCTGAAAATTAGTATGTCGTCCAGGTATACGACCACAGATTTGCCAATGAATTCCCACAGGACTTCATTCATCAGTCTCATGAATGTGCTCGGCACATTTGTCAAGCCAAATGGCATGACCAACCATTTGTACAAACCCTCATTTGTTTTGAATGTTGTTTTCCATTCATCTCCCTCTCTCATCCGGATCTGATGATATCCGCCCTTGAGATCAATCTTTGAAAAGAAATTTTCCCCACTCAGGCAATCCATCAGATCGTCCTTTCTGGGCAGTGGAAATCTGTATCTGATGGTGATCTTATTAATCGCTCTGGAGTCTGTACACATTCTCCAGCCTCCATCCTTCTTCGGACTCAGTACTGTCGGAACAGCACACGGACTGAGACTCTCTCTGACCAGTCCTTTATCCAGCAGATCCTATACCTGCCTTTTGACCTCCTCGTTCTCCTGAGGTGTCAACCTGTACATTGCCTTATTCGGTAAGCTTTCTCTGGGTATGAGATCGATGTGATGACTCACACTCCGCATCGGTGGCAATGAACGAGGTAGTTCATCCACGATGATATCAACGAACTCTCCCAGTAGTTCCTGAATCTCCTCCGGCAAGTCGTCCGCTCTTCTGCTTGTCAGGACAATTTTCGGTTTCCTGATCACAAAGAATTGTGGATCTTCATTCTTCTCCATCTCTGTGAGAAGCTCCTTCCCACTCATAAGAAGTATGGTACTGGTTACTTCCGGCTTCACTTCTTTATCTTTTATTGGAAGCAAAGTGTGTGTTTTCCCATCCTTCTCCAAGGTGTAGGTGTTCATCCTCCCATCATGAATGACATTTTGGTCATACTGCCATGGTCTACCCAATAATACATGACAAACATCCATGGGAATGACATCACATAGAATTTCATCCTTATATTCACCCATTTTAAATTTAACCAAGCATTGTTTCGTAACACATAACTAGTGTCCTTTCTGCAGCCATGACACTTTGTATGGACTTGGGTGATCTGTCGTCTCCAGCTCCAGTTTTTCCACCATCTCGGTCGAAACGAGATTATCGGTGCTTCCGCTATCTACTATGACCTTGCATTTCTAGCCCTTGGTTTTGCAAGTCGTTCTGAACAGTCTGGTTCTCTGAACTATATCTTCCACCTCTTTCTCGAGTGTTAACAAAATTTTATGCACCGTCAGTGACTTCCCACTTCCGGCATCGTCATCCTTATCATCACGCCTCTACACCTCAGTGATGTGTGCTTCCCCTCTATCCACCTTCCTATCTGGACAATCAACAACCTTGTGTCTGTCCTTTCCACATGTAAAACATGTGATGATTCCTTCATGGCCTCTTCCTCTACTTCGAGTATGAGGAATAGCATTAGCGTCAGCATATCCACCACCCTGCTCTGTATGCTGCCTCCTCAGCTCAACATATTGATGTCCTCGCTGTGAGGATCCACCTCTCTCCATTTTACCCTGAGGTCTCTTCCACTCCTCCTTGGGCTTCTGAGTTATTTCTTGGGCAACCGCCTTGCCTCTGGGCTGACTCCTACCTTGCCCTCACTGTCCTTGCTTACGGCTCAGCTTTTCCTCGGCTTTTAGAGCCATCTGGTACGCATCCTCAATCATTCGGATGGTAACCATGCTTAATTCATCCTGAATGTCATACCTCAGACCATTCAGGTATCTCACCACCTTCTTGTCATCACTCTCCCGATGACCAGCTTCAATGTTGAGCCTATAGAACTCCTTGGTGTACTCTTTCACCGTCATCAGCTTCTGTCTCAGGTTCTACATGCGCCTGAATAGAGTGATCTGGTAATCCCTCGGGATGAATTTCACCTTCATCTTAGCGATCATCCTGTCCCATCTTTTGATCTTCTGTTTTCCTTTGCAGCGCCTATCCGCCTGCAACTCATCCCACCATAAGGCTGGATGTCCTTTCAACTTGGTAACAGCATGCCTTACCTTCTTGTCCTCTTCGATATCTTCATAATCGAAGTAGGTATTGAGTGCTCGGATCCAATCCAGCAACTCTTCTACATTTAGACTCCCTTCATAGACGGGAATGTTCATCTTGGTCTTTGAGCTCATCCTGGTGATGGCTCTAATCAACCTCTCTGTCGAGGCATCCTCTACTGTGACTTCTTCTGCATCATGTCCAGCTTCCTCTTCAACCTCAGAATCACTGAACTCTACTGCACCAGCTCCGCGTCTCTGCGCAGTCTCCATCTCCTCAAGCCTTGCTCGGAGATCTCTCATCTATCGTTCCATTTCTGGGTTTCCTGCTGGCCTACCTCTTCTTCGAGTGTCCCTGTCCTCACGATCAGGCGACTGCCTTTCTCTTCTGGGCGGCATGGTGTAATCCGTTTCTCTCTACTACCTGAACAAAGAGAACTCCTCTCAGAGGCTCTGATACCACTTGACGCAAGGTCACTCAACCCTCACGGTTGGACCCTCTCTCACCAGGACCTTCTTCAGTCTCAGCCCGAAGAGTTAAAGATCTCTTCCACTCCTCTCAGGAGTTCTCTTCACCCACAGCTCTCCTGCCACGATCTCCCTTCTCTTCTCGAGAAATCGGGTTTCACGGTGTCGCGAAACTCGGGAACACAATTCACATGCAATTCTAAACCCCGACCCCCGATGGGTCAACGGGTCAACACTTCTACTCGTCGGGGATTTCCCTATTGGGAAATCGCTGCTTGTGGTGTCAACAATATGACTTTCCAAACCCCGAGCTCTGAGGTGCTGATCTTCCGATACAATGCCACCTGGACTCCACTCGTACCTATGGTACCGAACTGCCACTCCACTTCTCTCCCTCGTGCGATCGAAAATCACGGGATCGCGATTTCACCAATTGAAATTCCTTGCAACGAGAATCGCCGAATGCCAAACCCCGACCTTCCTAGATATCGCGCCACGTGCCTCTGTAGCAATCGACGGCTCCGATCAAATCGGGGAATCGCTACTCACGATTTTAACGAGTCTGCGCCTCACCTCGTCAAACGCTGAATGCCGAACCCCGATGGGCTTTGACCCTTCCTGCACCTATGAGTTAACTCCGATGCAGCTTCTCCATGATCAGATGATCGACGGGGTTTCGCAAGTTCCTCCTGCGATCCCTGTCCGTCTATTCTCCTTCTTGGAGATTTCTTCTGCTCCAAAGCCACGTCCTGCTCGAGCCTCTCTTGTGTCTTTCTTCCTGGAACTTTGAAGGGTCTATCCTTCCTGAGCTTAATTTCTCCCACTCCTTCAGAGACTCTTTCACTCACACTTCTTGCGCACGACCTCAACAAATCTCGAAATGTTGGGTCTCTTAGACTCTGTGCACCTATAGCAACAACAGTCTCTACCTTCCTTTTCTCAGACTAACTACTGATATTTAAACCTCGACTGCACTTCTCCTGCATGACACGAGTAATCCAATTCGACTTCTGGGCAGATGAGAATGAGATTTTAACTGTCTAGCCTCATCAACGCACTCTATGCAGATGAATTCAACTGCACTCCATGCAGGAATCTCCTGGCTCAGACAGAGAAACAATTGAAACTCATTCTCTTCCCTCGCAGACTTCAGTAAACCTCTGAAATCACATGCACAACATATTCAAAAGAAAATGCATACAAAGGAGACAGAACATTCAGGAACACATAAGCAACATACACAGAGATACAACACCATTCATGAAGCTGAATCAAAAGCTCTTTTCTATTAATTCAATCTACACATGGGTGTTCTGCACAAGTTCTCTGTTCTTCTCTTCTCTTCTTGCTCCTGTCCTCAATAATTTTGAATGATACAATAATACAAAGGAGGGTGCCTATATTCCGTTTTCCCTCTCGAAATATGAAGCTATCAAATCTATAATAAATTCCTATCTACAGCATTAAAGATAATAAATGCCTTCCTATCTATAATACAATACAAGTGCACTTCTTCACATCAATACATTAATGTCTTGCGCAACCATTTCAAGGTGTTTGAAAATTTGGTGCTGGCACTGTCCAGTTGTCTTTCCCATCTCCACACGCTGGCTCACTTGATGAGTTGTGGATGCTCCTGCATCACCTTTTTAGCCAAAGCTAAAGGCAAAGGAAAATGGACAAGGAAACCTGGTCCAGGAAATGATGGAGATGCCACCAAAATCCTGAAGACCATCACTTGGCATTACTGTGGCAAGACTAACCATATGAAGAAGCACTACAGAAAGTGGTTGGTAGATCAGAAGCATAAACACGGAGGGTCTCAGTAGAAGGCCCATGTCGCAGAACACACGGAGGAGAAGGAGGAAACCTTCTATGCCTTTATGGCCTGTACACAAGCAGATCAGTCCAAGTCATCTACTTGGTTTGTTGATTCAGGCGCATCCATGCATTTCACCAATTGGAAAGATTGGTTCATAGAGTTTACACCTATTCCATCCAAAGACTCGGTGATCTTCGGTGGAGGCAAGGAGTATAATATAGTCGGCAAGGGGAATGTTTAGATTTCCTTCAGAGGAAAGATGCTTATGTTTCTCAATGTCCACTATGTGCCAGGTATGGAGCTTAATCTGCTCTCAGTTAGTCAGATTATGAGTCACTCTCCTCACTTGGATGTCAACTTTAGAAATCACAAGTGCTATATCATTGACAAGAATACCAAGAAGATCGTTGCTCTTGGTGTGGAGGACCATGGTCTGTTCAGATTGGTGGATATTGGGTAGGGAAAAGAGCATGCACTGGTAGCAAAGAGTGCATCATACATTTGCACACTATGGCATTAGAGGTATGGGCACCTCAATTTTAACTACCTCTGTCAGTTGGCACGAGAGAAACTGGTAGATGTTTTTCCAGACATTCAACAGAAGATTCAGGGAGTCTGTGGAGCTTTCCAGGCAAGGAAGCAACATCGAGCACCATTTGATGAAGGACAGTCTTGGAGAGTGCAAAGGGTCCTTCAACTAGTTCATGCAGACGTATGTGGAGAAATGAACATGGCATCAATCACCGATGCCAGGTATTTCCTTCTGTTTGTTGATGATTTCAGTAGGAAAATGTGGGTGTATTTTTTGAATTTGAAGTCTAACGTGTTTAAAGAATTTCAAAACTTTAAAGAATTACTCAAGAATGAGTCAAGTTTTCATATTACCTCTCTTATATCTAATAATGGTGGATAATTCTTCTCCAAAGAATTCAATATTTTTTGTGCTAAACATGGGATCAAGAGACAATACACCACACCCTATACTCCACAACAGAATGGGGTGGTTGAAAGGCGAAACCACACTATCACAGAGATGTCCAGATGTATGTTGCAGAACATGTGTTCCTAACAGGTTTTGGGTAGAGGTAGTGTTCACAGCAGTGTACTTGCTGAATAGATCTCCCACGATGGCGGTAAAGCAGAAGACTCCAGAGGAAGCATGGTCTAGAAGAAACCCCAAAGTAAGTCACTTGAAGGTCTTTGGGTCTACTGCTTACACTTGTATTCCAGCTGCAAAACAAACCAAGTTAGATCTGAAGATTAAGAAGATGATGCTTATAGGGTACAATGACACCCATAAAGCTTACAGATTAGTTGATGTTGACACTGATAAGGTGAGATTTAGCAGAGATGATTTTGTTGACGAGGAGGTTGGACCCTTCCATACTCCTCCTGCATTCAGAGTTACTGAGCAGCCAAAATTAATTGAATATTTAGGTTTCAAGCTTTCGATAGCTCCACCTGAAGGGGGGAAAGATTCTAAGCATGATGATGAGGAGTCAGAATAGGATGAGTCTCCTAGGTCAGTCAGATTAGTACATTCTAAAGTAGGAAGCCCAAATCATGGTGACAATACTGACTTGGTAGCCATGGATTCCAAAAGACCTAAGTGGTGGCACAACACCATTGGAGATGTTCATATAGGATAGATGATCGAGGGAAGATCATCACGAGGTAAGAGTAAACAACAGACTTGCATAGTCAACTTTTCTCTTATGGCCAATTTTCAGGAGATCTATGAGCCTCAGGTATTCAAGAAAGCAAAAGGAATACCTGAATGGGAAAATGCCATGGAGGCCGAACATGAAAGTTTGATGAAAAATCAGACTTGGGATATCACAACTCTTCCATCAGGGAAGAAACCCATTGGTTGCAAATGGGTGTACAAGGTCAAGTACAAGGAATATGGTACACTTGACAAGTACAAAGCACGGTTAGTTGTGAAAGGATTCTCTCAGCGAGAAGGCATTTACTACGAGGAGACTTTTGCTCCTATAGCGAAGATGAGAACTATTCGTCTTGTTCTAGCCATGGCAACACAACAAGGCTGGAAGGTCCACTAGATGGATGTGAAAAGTGCCTTCCTCAATGGAGATTTGAAGTAAGTGGTATACATGTGCCAACCAGAGGGGTTTCAGGTTGCAGGGAAGGAGCATCTAGTTTGCAGACTAAAGAAGGCTCTATATGGTCTAAAACAGGCACTGAGGGCATGGTACATCAAGATTGACAAGTATTTAGTTCAGCAAGGGTTCCAGCAGAGTCCTTCAGATTCCAACTTATATGTCAAATGATTTGGTAATGAGATCATTATTTTGGTTTTTTATGTGGATGATATCATTATTATAGGTAGTGAGGAAGATGCAATTACATGGATCAAATCCAACATGAGCAGAGCATTTGACATGATAGATCTAGGCCTCCTACACTATTGTCTAGGTGTAGAAGTTTTCCAAACAAGGAGCAACATTTTTGTCTCACAAGCAAAGTATGCTAGGATTTTGCTGGATAAGTTTAGGATGGAGGATTGCAAAATCTCCTCTACACCTATGGAGAAAGGGTTGAAACTTTCAGCCAAGACTGACTCATAGGTAGTCAGTGAATCACTATACAGACAACTAGTGGGCAGATTGATATATCTTATAGCCACTATACCAGATCTGAGTTTCCCTATGAGCTTCATTTCCAGATTTATGACAGCACCGAAAGTAGAGCACTGGACAGCAGTGAAACGAGTGTTGATATATGTGAAAGAGACACTTGACTTTGGTATTTTGTACAGCAGGAGCAAAGACCCAAGGTTGTGTGGTTATACAAATTCAGATTGGGTAGGTTCTGTTGATGACAGAAAATCCACTTTTGGATATGTCTTCAGCCTTGGCACGAGTGCAGTCACATGGACCAGCAAGAAACAACATGCAATCACCCTTTCATTGACAGAAGTAGAGTATCGAGGAGAATTGAAAGGTGCATGTGAGGAAGTTTGGCTTAGGAGGATGTTATCAGATATGAAAATGTAGCAGAGAGAGCCTACACCCTTGTTCTGTGACAATCAAGGGGTGATGAAACTTGCCAAGTATCCAGTCTTCCACGAGCGTACCAAACATGTTGATACACACTGTCACTTCATCAGACAACTTGTAGAATATGGAACTATTGAGATGCAGTATTTTCCTACAAAGGATCAAACTACAAAAATTTTCACCAAGTCTTTGGGTCCCGAAAAGCATGTAAAATTTCGAAAGAAACTTGGTGTAGTGAGTAGATTGACCATTAAGGGAGGGTTTTAAATTAAATATTATTTTATAATGGTCAATTAGAAATTAGACTTAGGAATTAATAAAGTCAAAGTGACTTTAGGTTAATTTATTTTATTTTAGGTCAAATATTTGCTTTTAGGTTATATTTTCACTTTATCCCACATTCATAAAGTGGTTTTACTCTACTTGATTGTAACCTATATAAGAAATCTATTTGCTCTCTTATTTGGTTGATTGAATAAAGACAGATAACCTTATTCAAGTTATCTTGGTTTCTGTGTGTGCTCGATTTCCGTTACACTCCATGTTGATATCATTATCCATTGGAGCATTATAAATGTCTTGGATCAATCTATTTGTCCCATCATCATCAACTGTATTATTAATATCATCATTTTCCATAGGAATAACGTGATCACCATTATCCACACAATTAAGTTCAGCTTGTTCTTTAGTATTATCTCTATGAAAACGTCTCCTGCTAGGCGGCATCATAATCTTAGGATGATTTTTCTTTAATAAAAGAAATGGAAGCAATAAAATACAGTTAGAGTATATCAAACATATTATTTTGAAAGATAAATTAAAAAAAAAAAAATTAATGTATAATACCCTTAAAGATCTATAATAACTAATTACTTACCATGGGATGATATTCATTTCCCCCTTCAACGTGCCCATTCTCCCTACAATGTTTTTCAACTATTTCTAAAGGTGGTCTTCTTCCATTAAAACCCCTTCATTCACAACAAGGGCAATAACATTTCCCATCACCATGAATCACCATGTGCCGCTTTAACATAACAAGCTCTCGTTTCTCGTCTGGAATTGATATTGTAATTAACTATTACAACAAATCCATTGAAACATTATAAGTACAATATACAAATCTATTCAAATAATTTGGTATATATTTAGAAATTTGTAATGAAAATTATACAGCATGTTTAGAAAAAATAAGAGACAAAGCATGAATCCTAAAAGCATGAAACATTAATAAGAGGAGGTGGATCTATTATCAACCAAAATCACATTATATAATATTAAGTCCCTAATAAAAATTAGGATAGATTTAGGGATACACAAGAGTATTGATTCCCAATATCAACAAAAAAGTCACTGCTCTTCACTTCTATTTGGTTCTTTTACAACTCAAGGAGGAAACCCTAAATGTAAATTTACTAAGGCAATGATACTTAGATATTCAAGAAGTTCCATGAAATATAAGAACAAAATTAGAGTGATTGAATCTAATTAGAGTGATTGTAGCTAAATTAGTAATCTTTTTACTCTATCAAAAGTGAATAAACCATAAAATCTTTCTAAGGAGTTAAAATCACCATAAAATTTGATTTAAAGATTGAAAATAAACCATAAAATAGTTCAATAGCACCAAATTACTAAATCACACAGAAAATTTTTAAGTACTAACCTTCAAAATCTTAGCTATGTAGAGTCTGATCAATTCAATGTTTCTCTTCTTGAAAGAGAATTGAAATCAAGATTTCATAAAAAAAACAGAACACCATTGCATCATAACACCCAAATGATTTTCGCAACTGTAGAAAATGATTTTCGCAACTATAGCAAATTTGTCATAACTGAGATATATATAGGATTGATTTTCCTTAAATGACCGTTGATTCTCACATGTGCCATTGTTGGTCTCTATAGTGACTAACTGGGGGTTGGTCTCTCTACCAACCAACTTTCATCGTTAAAATGACCAACTTGGAAGGTTGGTTGTTAGAATGACCAACATTTGGACCCTGAAAAAAAATATATATTTAGTCCAAAAAAAACAAAAAAAATAAGACGAAATTTTAAACCGTCGTAATATTTCGTCGTAATTTACGCCCAATTTAGTAGTGGTATTCTCAAGAAGGAAGAACAAGAACTCCTTCTTCGACTGAGACTCTAAGTGAGAAACAACAATATTGTCATAGGAGATTTTGAAACGAGTCTATAAATAGATCAACTGTAGAACCTTCTCAAGCCAGTGTTATGGATTCAACCTTCTTAGATGGGTTGCGCATAGATAGTCCTACACCTGAGAATGTAGGGAATACCTCTGGACAAGAGAATATTTCTGGTAAGTTTCTTAAATTTTATTTATTTTTGTTGAGTTTATTTGTATTTAAATTTATGTGAGGTTAAATCTTGAAGTTACTTTCAAATGTGTGTGTAGACAATCAATTTAGAGTAAGCGTCGACAATGAGAGTGGTTGTCATGAAGATTCAAATGTGGGTACAGAGGGTGAAGGTGGATTTAGGAGGTCGTGTTATCAAGAAACATAATATTACACGCCTACATCCACCTATCCTTCAAATGTTGGTGATGAACTTTTCTGGGAAGGGAATACTGAAGCAATGACTCTTGAGTGATGCTCAAGTGTTAAAAAAAAGTTGGAAAATGATTTGTTGGCCTTGGAACTCCCTCGGGGAGAGAAAACAAAGTTTGAATTTTTTTTTGCATTCATTGGAAAACTTTATAAATGTATATTAGAAGATGGGGCCAACCACTGACAGTTTTATCGATCTAATGAGGCAATGAAAGTCATAGGTGATGGGTCCTGATAAATGTGAGACAATAAAAAATAGACTTACAAAAGAAAATGTCATTTCTATGTTCAATTTCAAGGAGGGCCCAAAGTGGAAGATGTTGAAGGTGCAATATTTTAAGCACCCTGACATTGTAGGAAATATTTATAACAGAGTTTTCCTGGCATATAGGAAATTGCCCTAGAACGATGAGGTTCCACACTATTTTGTGAGTCATTTTTTTGCAAATTTTTTCTTGCATATGCACCCTGATTATACTAGCCTACCATCCAAATATTATGGGACTGGTAAAGGACATACATATGATCGTAAAGGGGCATATCGAAGTGTGGTGGTGTCGAGGCCTCCACAAACTTTAGTAACTTACCCAACAGGGGAATTTGCATCACTTTCAGAGTTGCAGGGTAGATCAGAGGTTGTAAAAGAGGCCAGGAGTGCAATCGGAGAAAATTTGTAAGAATTTTTTTATGGTGTTGATGTTGGCATGAACCGTCAGCGAGCAGAAGCAAATTCTCGGGCCACATTTGTTTATAAAATAGATGCAGATTTAGCTACAATGACAGCAGAAGATGTTTTGGAGTATAAAAAAAATTTCTGGGATGGTTGGAAGAAGGTCATTCATAATGATGACCCGAACCGCAGATTGGTATGTGTTCTAGTTACGAAAACTTTGACGCATTTTCTGATAGTTTACTTCTAATTTTAGATTTAGATATCATTGTATAATCGAGTTTTTATTCCCATTAATTGCAATTTGGAGATATGTTGAATGAATCTTTGGTATGTAGGGGACCTGATTCGACAAGTCTAAATTTGGATGGGTTGAATCAGGTATGTGTTTTCTAATAGTTGTTCAATTTCCACTCTTTTAAATAAAAGATCAATAAAATTTATAATTTTGTATAATTGTGAACACATTGAATCCTAGATTTAGTTCTTAGTTGTGTTGTTCACATATCCCTATTCCATCTCCTATTACTTAGGCATGCTTGTCTCAATTCTCATTAGGAGAGTTTGAAGAGGGTGGGAGCTCACATGTATCATTTAATGTCTTAAAATCATTTAAATTTAATGTGTTCTAATCATTTAAATTTAATCTTTCAAAATTTCAAATTTGAAATGTATTATATAGGCTAATGTGGAGAAGAGAGTACCTGAGAGTATGTTTGGGAGGGAGACTGGGATTGAGGATGAAGCACCCAGATTTGGGAAGGATGTGTTCATTCAGGATGATTCATAAATGTATGTTTTTTACTTTATCAAATTTTTGTTTTCTCAAATTTTTAGTTTAGCCTTTCTTATTCAACACCTTGATCAATTGTTTTGAAATATATAGAACCCATAAATAAGTTTATAGTTGTCTCAAATTGTGTACATTCAAATTTATGTAAAGTTATATCATGATGAAGACCTAATTTTGAACTTGAACATTTGAATATTTGAGAACAAACTCTATCCCACATCAGAAAAAAAAGAGTTTCTAAATTTTCTTCGAGTGCATTCCCTGCTTTCTTGTCCAAGAATGGCGTAGTATGTAAATTTGTGTTTTCTACATACAACAAAGTGAATTCGTTCTTCCAAGGGTATTGTCATTGCCAAACTCTTAACTAAATTGGTTACTAATTACAAAAATCAACATTCAATTATATTTACAAATAAACTCATACATATTGTATGTGTGAGCTATCTCACACATAATTTCAAAGAGAATTTCATTATATTTAATATGAATACATCCTATTTAAATGGTTTTTGAAGAATGACTTATTATACATGTGTATATTTTTGTTTTTTTTGTACATGCAAGATTATATGAGAACATTTATTCCACCACAAAAAGAGCAGATATGCATTTTTTGGAAGAATGGTTTTTAAAATCGAGATTTGTGAACTTTTTTAGATAAAAATTTTTTTTTTTGAAGAATGGCTTAATATGGAGATTTATGAGTCCTTTAGTTTGAAATGGCATTGTGGAATTCGATTATATGACCACTGCGAGAGAAGAGAAGAATATTTAATTGTTGAGGAGATTAGTATTTTATTGCTCTATAAATATGATCAAATAACATCACCTGGGATGAGAATTTTTGAACGATTGGGGACCTTAACCACAAGGAGAATTTCACCTTAAGGATTTTGGACTTTATCCACACATAGATAAGTATTTTATTGGAAGAATTAATTAATATGGAGATTTGTGAATTTTCTACATACACTGTATTTATTTTCAGATTATTATCTAACTCTAATTCACAATTTGTTTTACCAAGAACACAATAACATCACCTGGGATGGGAATTTCACCTGAAGGATTTGGGACCTTATCCACAAGAAGAATTTCACCTGAAGGATTTGGGACTTTATCCACAAGGAGATAAGTATTTCATTGGAAGAATATCTTAATATGGAGATTTGTGAAATTTTTTCATTCACAGTTTTATATTTATTTTCAGATTATTATCGAACTCTAACTCACATTTTTTTTTACTAGAAACATAATTTTTCTCTTTAAATTTTTTTAAAGATAATATTTACAAATTGTTTAAATCATGTACTCTTAATTGGAGAGTAGTTATATCTTAAATCTGTTTAACTGTGGTTGGGTATGTTATTATTTCTTATTGTTTTATTTAATATTTAGTTGTACAATATATATGCTAGTATGTGTTATTTGTTTTTTTATTATTGTTTTTTATGGTTACAGATGTCTAAATTATATTTGGTGGAAAATATGTTTACAATATATTTTGTGAGAAAGAGTATGTTGGAGGATGAGACTTTACTTTTTTGGTATGTATGTCAATTTTGTTTTAATTACAATTTTTGAATTTTGTATTATTTCGTATGTTTGAATTGTAAATTTTGAATTTTTAAATTTTTGACTTCCAGGTATGAAGCATCTTGAAGTGATGGCTTAGAGTCCAGAATTTTGGAGTTAAATGTCTTAGTTTTTTTTATCATCCTAAAATGAATATGGAACTTATGTATTTTATAGTGTAACTATTCAGGCTTTGATTATATATATATATATTTCATAATTTTGGAATTCAAAATAACAATTTACTGTTTCATATTTGATTTCTCAAAGTTGATAAAAAAATATGGCAAAGTTAACTAGTAATGAACTAATGTTTTGTATATTTTCCTTTTTACAATTTGTTAAATTAAGCATCAAACTCTTAAATACTTTTCTGCTGTGTATTAATTTAAATGTTTCATTTTATGTTCACCATGGATCATCAAAAATATGAAAATATGATCAACTCTTAAATATTTTTTTTCTATGTATTAATTTAAATGTTTCATTTTATCAAAAATATGATCAAACTCTTAAATACTTTTATGCTATGTATTAATTTAAATGTTTCATTTTATGTTCACTGTGGATCATCAAAAATATGATCAACTCTTAAATATTTTTTGCTATGTATTAATTTAGATGTTTCATTTTATCAAAAATATGATCAAACTCTTAAATAATTTTTTGTTATGTATTAATTTAAATGTTTCATTTTATGTTCACTCTGGATCATCAAAAATTTGATCAAACTCTTAAATATTTTTCTGCTATGTATTAGTTTAAATGTTTCATTTTATCTTCACTATGGATGATCAAAAATATGATTCTATTGACATATCAAATAATTTTGGTGGAAGAATAAAAAAAACTAAAGGAAAGATAGGCATATGAGATATGTTAAATAAATTGGTTACATAGATGCACTTAACTAATAAAAAAAACTTAAGGAAAAATTAAAGGAAAGATAGGCATATGATATCATAGATCTGCACTAAACTAATAAAAAAAACTAAAGGAACGATACATCCCCAAGGTGTAGGATAGTCAGTGAGGGAGTGTTTTGTTAAGGCGCTCTGTGATGTTAAGTCACTGGTTCGAAACCTTCAGGGACAAAAAATCCATCCGTGTTAAGGGTTGGTGTGGCTAAGGCCGAGTGCGATCCCTAGGTGCTTTTGACGGCTTAGGTGCCCTTGAGTCATGGTTTCTTAGCCACAGGTTAGTCCCACATGTTACAGACAAACAAACAAACAAACAAAAAAACAAAAACTAAAGGAAATATACACATATGAGATCTCTTAAATAAATTGGTTACATAGATGCACTTAATTAAAAAAAAACCTAAAGGAAAGATATGCATATGAGATCTGTTAAACAAATTGGTTACAATAAAAAAATAAAGGAAATATATGCATATGAGATGTGTTAAATAAATTGGTTACATCTAGATGCACTTGACTAATTAAAAAAACTAAAGGAATGATAGGCATATGAGATGTTAAAATTAATAAAAAAGGCTAAAGGAAAAACTAAAGGAAAGATAGACATATGAAATGTTAAAATTAATAAAAAAAACCTAAAGAAAAAACTAAAAGAAAGATATGCACATGATATCTGCTAAATAAATAAAAAGAAAGAATTAAAGTGAAATAATACAATAATGTGAACTGTTATTTATCGATTTAAGAATATGGAAAGTCAATAATACAAGAATGTGAACTATTTATATATTTAAGAATATTGGAAACTCAATAGATAGACAATAAAAAATTGAACTGTCAAACATACAAGATTGTAACATTGCATATCTATTTAATAATATAATATGACAACTTAGACAACATGTTAAACCATGAAAAACTTATTTGAGAATATATGGTAGTACAAAACACTTTAAACATGCAAAACCTATGTTGATATGAACTGCACTAAAAAGAAGAAATTTTCATGATCTATCAATTTCCTTTCAAAAAACTTGTATTTGATTTTGGAATAAGGTAACCAATGTGTAATTCAAAGGAGGAGGTATGCATTCAAGCATTATGTTGTAGACATGCCAAAGAACAACACATACCCCTTGTACAACTCAGATAACATGTATGAAAGAGAGTTACATTAGGAAAACAATTTGTAGGCTATGGTTTAGTACTATTCAAATAAACTCACATTGTTGTAAGGGTCTTCACATGACTTTAGGCAAGGTTGTATTAATTTCCTTAACTTTGTTAGAGAAGAGATCTATTAATTACAATTTAATTCACTTGACTTTAGCCAAGGTTGTATTAATTTCCTTAACTTTGTTAGAGAAGAGATATATTAATTACAATTTAATTTTAGTAAGTGTTATTACAACAAGTGAAAGAGATGTTTAAATTGTTTTTAGTTGTTACAATATTAATTTAAAAAATAAAAAATAAAAATACCATTGAAAGAAGTCAATGGTCTCAAATCTAGGATAGAAGAGATTTTCAACTTTTCTTTTATTGGTGCAATAGTAATAAAAATAAAATTCTCAAGATAGAAGAGATCCAAATTAATTAGGTAATGTTTATACAATAAAATATTGAGATAGAAGAGATGTTCAACTCTTTTTTGGTTTGTGTGATAATGATAAAATAAAATCTCAAAATGAAAGAGATGTTTTTAACTTTTCTTTAATTTTGAAAACAATAATTAAAAAAAATATTCAAAATAAAAGCTCAATGTTCAATTCAACTTTAATTTATATTTAATGCTCGTAAAATAAAATAAAAATCAGAATGAGTTAAAATTTGAAACAAGATATTATTACAATAAAAAATACAAAATATGTTTTAACTTTTTTTAAAATTAGTGAAATATTATTAAAATCAAATGGAAAAAAATGCTATCCAAAAAAGTATGTGTTCAATGGAAATGGTATTTAACAATTTTTTAGTTTAAAATAAAATGCTCACTATATAAGAGGTATACAACTCAATTTTGATTGGTGTAATGGTTGAAAAACACAGATAAAATACGGTTGAACTATATTTTATCTGTGTTTTTTAAGAATGATCCGAATTTTTTTATACATGTACCCTTTTTATAAATATCCTATTTGGAAATATGGTTGAAAATAGTCAAAACAAGTCATCAAATTTTGGAATGTACTTTCAATGAAAAATAAAAAAATTCTAGAATGTACATGTGCCACTTGTTTAAAAACATTGTAATGGCATTCCATCTTCAATTATTCGTTCATAATCAACTTTAGGCATTTTCCATTTTCTAAACTTTTTTTTTTTGAACTTCTATTAACTTTATGCACGCTGCACATACCAAATGACTATATTGACAACTTGTGACATCTGACTGGTAGTCTTGAAAGTGAACATGAGTATCGGTTTGATGGGTTTCTTGAAAAAAATATCATTCCAATACAATGGATCATCTTTCATATATAAAACTATTATCATAAAAATATTCTAATAGCCTCATCTTTTGTTCTATGCATCACTGTAACATCCCGCTCTGACGCACTGAGCGAACTTATTTTTGAGGACACTTGCTCGCAAGTGATCCTGATTATTATTATATTAAAACATTTGACTTTGCTTATGATGTGTTATGGGTAGATGACATGTTGTTTTACTGCATTGACATAGACAGGTGCTATTGAATTGGTTTTACTGCGTGTGCAGGGTTTTGGACCTTGAGGATGCAGAGGCATCAATGGAACCCCTTGGACTCCAGATCAAGTCAGGGAGTGTGCCATAGGGTTTGATTGTTTTACTGTGATGTTAGTACATTTGATTAGATGATATGATGTAGATATGTCTGACGTGATTTGTTGATGTAGCAGGTTGACGATAGCTTGCTGACCAGACTCACATATGGAGTAAAGGGGTCACACACGACTACCAGAGAGGTTGAGGGAGAGGTGTGGACAGTAGCCCTACCACAGCCTACTAGCACTCCCACCGTGGCTCGAACTGTAGGTTAACGATTACCTAGTTCGAGAGGACCCACGATGTCGTGAGGGAAGACTGTGACACTCGCTCACAATGATTCTAAGGGACACGCAATTTAGAAGGCCTTATTCCTTAGAAGCCCTTAGTCTCCCACAAGTTCACTTGGCGGAGTGTTAACTCCAGGGGTTATTGATGTCTACCAATTAGTCAAGAAGAAAGTGGCACCCTTGGAGCACGTAGTGCATCCTAAAGGGCACGTCACACAAAGAAACAAAAGAGGTGAGTGACACCCTTGGAGCACATAGTGCGTCCTGAAGAGAATGTCGTGAAAAAAAAAACAAAAGAGGCGAGTGACACCCTTGGAGCACGTAGTGTGTCCTGAAGGGCATGTCGCGTTGATAATGATAAAGGAACAAACCTAGATGACCCTAAGACAATTAACACATTAAGAAATTTTAAAAACAACTCCTCTAATTAAACGTCGCCTAGTTCAGAATCTAAGTTCTAAGTCTAAAACTTCGCTAGGGGTAAAATTTTGTCTACCCTTCAGAAAATATCTCTAAAAAAAATAAAATAATAATGTTTAAAACAAAAACCACTTAAGTAATAATTGTGGTCTACACAAATTTTTGGGTAAAATAAAGAGAGTAAGAAATTAAATAAAATTGGTGGATATAAAGTGTAAAGAAGAAATTAATTATTTTAACTTTTGATAGTTTAAAAAAATACTAAATTACAATAAAAGGAAAGAGAGGTTAACTTGCACAATTGTCATTTTTGGTTCTAATAAAAAGGGGAAAGAAGGAAATATAAAAATTAGGAAACTAGGGAATGAGGCAACATAAAAAGGGAAAGAGGGGAACTTATGGTAAAAAGTGAGAGGTCAACTTAGTAAAGAATCTACATTTAAAGAACCTTCTAAATTGAACTAAATTAGCAACTTCATAATAGGGAAAGCCTTTAAAACCTGTAAGGGAATCTAGGGACACCTAGGAGTAAATTTAGGAGTAACTCTAGGTGGGTGAGGGAAATAAGACAATTAATAAATTAAAGAAAATAATTATTGGAGGAAAGTGGGGGAATGGATGACACTTGTATGAAGAAGAATTTTTAGAAGATTTTTATTAAAACTTAAATTAAATGAGATTTAGGGAAAGAATGGAAGTTCAAAAACTCTACAAAAGAGAGGGAGGAGAAGGATGGGGGAATCGATGGTTAGTGTAACGTTACGCTGCTGGATTAGTGACTTGACTAATTTACTTGTGGGAGTTGGGATTTCCCAACTCTGAGAGGAGTGGTAGCTCAGCCTTGCGAGGTGAGCTGGGAGATATACGTACCCTCTGGATAGTGTGTGGCCTTTTTGTGGCTCGAGGGGCTAAGGGGGAAGAAGAGTACCCCTAGCGTTGGTTGGGAGGTATCGATGTAGTCTCTATGGTCGGCTAGCAGGATCTAGACGAAGCGCAAGCAGGATTCAGATAGAGTACAAGCGTGGGATAGCGTCTTTGGTTTATTCGTCGTTGGTTACAGGTACGCAAGCACGTTTGTTGTTTAAGAATAAAAGAAAAAAAAATTGTTTACATTTTTGGTATATAAATCCTTATGATGACGAAAGTTGTGTTGATATTTGAATAGTAGTTTTACTGGTTACTCCTTTAAGCCTACATTACTAGCGATCACATTATGCTATTTGTTGGTCATTAAATTGTTTTATTTTAAAGCCGACGAGTACTTGAGAACAACGAATTAAACTCTTATTGTTAGGGTTAGGTTGGTTCTAATAATCCTTAAGTTTCCACATCCCTGCCGATAGGAATAGGTTCTAAATTACCCCTGTCTGCGTTTGCTTGCCATCCCAATAGAATGGGAAAAGTTAGTTATTTTGGGTCTGCATTTATTTTTAAATTTCTTTTCAGCAAGGAAACCAACAACTTGATACGACTTGCTTAATTTTGTTATCGTATTGGGATAAGAAATCGCCTGGTGCTCTCCATTAAACATTAAATGCACAGTTCAAGTAGTATCCCTCTCTCTCTCAAGCTGTGGTTATCTGGGTAGCAAAAACCTTCGTTGGTAAGAAACAAACTCAGCATTAAAGTACTCCAAAAACCTTCGTTGGAAGCAACAAACTCAACAAAGGAAAAACAATGGCCTCAACCTTAATTGACGATTATAAAAACACTGAATATGCAAGCATGCAGTACGCATTTAGCCTTTTGAAGGAGGGAAAATTGTTTATGGTTTCAATGTTCCAACCTTCCAGGAGTCGTGGTCTTTTCTTCATGGCAGTAATAAGTCTATAACACACGTAAAACGACTTCATTAGAATTGTAATCCCTACATATCAACAATTCATTAAAGCCATTTTAACACACACTGGATTGATAGCTTTCTCTACGACGAGTAACAAGGGCAGCAGTTAAAGCTTAGTTATCAATTTCAGGGGCCAAGTAAATTAAAGATTATAAAAACAAAAATCAACAGCTAAAAATTTACCCCAGTAAATTAATTATGTGTCTTCAATTTCACTCAGTGGGATCACGCTCGCTCCAAGCCTTCGATCTTGTAAAAACTTGTGCAGAACGATGATCTAAATAGAAACATTGTGACTGGAACTTTTTTCCTAGAATGGAAGGGTTGTTTTTAATAAACATGACAGACTTAGTATTGTACTTTAAAGCTAGTCTAGGAATTTTGCTAAATGATAGTGTAGTTCCAGCTTGCAGTTTGGATAATCTTAGACAAGGCGATGTCTACGGCCTTATAGCTTTCTACATCTGCCATATTAATACCTCTACAAACTGTGATTAAGTCCATTTTATTACCTCTGCAAGCCGTGTTAAGTTCACACCGTTTCCGCCGTTGCTCAGTGTTAAATTCTTACCATTTATTTTTCCCACCTCTGCGAGTCGTGTGATGTACGGCCGTGACAGGGATTCTCCAGACTCTTTCAGGACAAAACTGCCCTTGTTTCATGATTCCTGGCATGTGTGCAACAGTTGCCAAATTGACCTTATGGCGTGCACCCACAGCCGTTAGTTCGTGTTGTTGATCGTGCCTTTACCTGGCATAGGGTTGGGCCGCTAAACTTTTTATTGTTATTGATATAACTTGAAAGGTATGGTTAGTTTTACCTTATGGTAATGTCATTACAATGTTACGATCATAAAATAAACTGAAAAAGTAATGTTATTATAATATAAAATAAGTGGTAAATGTTAATGTAGCCCACATGTCGTACGTAAGGTTATGGTTTTTATATGCAAAGTTTGTAATATAAATGTAAGAATGTTATCATGTATAGTAATGTCATGGAAGTCTTATTGTTATTGATAACATGTATGATGTAAGGTGATTGTTATTTACTGTAAATTTTTTGTAATATAAAATGTAATATGGTTATCATGTATGGAAAATGTTATTGTAGTTTTATTGTTATTGATAACATATAAGATGTATTGTAAATGTACTTTATTGCAAGGTTTTCGTAATTTAAAATGTAATATGATTATCATGTATGGAAAGGGTTATTGTAGTTTTATTGTTATTTGATAACATGTAAGATGCATTGTAATTGTAATTTATTGCAAGGTTATCGTGATATAAAATGTAAGGTTGTTATTATTTTATGGAAATGTTAATGTAAATTTTTAGTGTTACCAACAAAATATAAAATGTAATGTCCTTGAATTAAGTACAATAAGTTATTATGAGTTAGTAAATGGGGATTTGCATTTAATTTAATTTACATCATTATAAGGTTGGGTTGGTAACTCGTTGTCTATGGGAAATTAAATGGAGTAATTGATCTGTAATTAATGCCAATTGATTCGTAGATAAGGCCTTGTCTTAATAATGGTTGGTTGTTATTAGAGTCTTTCTGACTCATGCCTTCCGTGGAGGACATGGTTGTTCGTTAATTATTTATGTACTTGGTTGTAAACGTTTAATTGCTTGGTCTGCTTGAGTCAGGCGGGATGTAGACATCTCCTTGTTCCTCAGAACAGTCGCCAACCCTCAGACCTTAAATGGTTAAAATTGATGGGAACCTAGGCTTGAGAATTGCTTATGTGTATTGGAGGTCCTAACCATTGCAGGGTAGGACGAGCGGGTAGTCAATCTTATTTATTGTCAATTGATTGTCGTTCATTGCTTGTAGATACTTGATGTGTGTCTTAGGTCATCATGTTGTGTTCGTCGTTGTATGCATCTTGTTCGTCATCGGATGGCGATGCAGAGTCAAATGTGTTTATTACCCTTGTACACATGCGCACACACACACACAAAAAAAAAAAAAATTGTACTTATTATAAGAGGTTCATCGTCGTAACAAGGGGGCTCATTACATATTGTATCAGAGTGGGTTTGACCCACGACTTTGGATCGCTACGACTTTCGTTGACATGATTTGATTATCTGTTGCTAATCGAGTTGATGGTGTGCACGCAGGTAATCATGGTTAGAGGAGGTTGCGGAGGTAGACGACGGGGTGCTAGGGGAGGAGGCGCGACGCCTCCAGTATCATCCACACCTGAGGGGTCTAACCCCCAGGGAGATGAGCAGGTTCTCGGGCAGAAGCAGATAGTAGTTGGTGATGTAGTTGGAATGATGAGATATTTTCAACGCATGTCCAAGGCACTGATCAGCCCTTTTGGACAGAGATGAGGCTAGGGCGCTAACACCCGCTAAGGTTTCATCGTGCGCTCCAATCGGTACTGGTAGCATTCACCGTGAACTCGAGAAGGTCAAATTTCTCGATTTCTTTGGTGCCCTGGATGGTGCAACCATCGAGGCATGGTTGGAGAACATGGTGATGTGCTTCACACTTTGTGATTATACCTCCAACATGAAGGTCCACATGGAGGTCTTTCAACTGAAGGGGAGAACTCTTCTATGGTGGAAGTTGCTCCTACCGTAGCTGAACATGGTCATCGAAGACATATCATGGGAACTATTTGAGGAACGATTCCGAGAGAGGTACCTTTCAGAGGAATTCATTGAGCGTCAGCTCAATGAGTTCAACGCCTTACGACAGGGAGGTCGTATGGTGCCCGAGTATGAGGCAGATTTTATGGAGCTGCTCCGGTATGCTCCGCACCTTAACAACGAGAAACTTAAGTTCAACAGGTTCGTATTCGGCCTCAACGGGAGCCTGCATGCAAAGGTTAGGATTTTGATGCCTCAAACTTGCACGATGTCGTTTAGAAGGCCCTCATAGTAGAGGAGGAGCTTATCAGTGGGCATCATACCAGGACTCCAGCGAGACCAGTAGGGCAGGTTCTATCGAGAACATAGCAGCACCAGACACTAGCGAGACATACGTCGGGATATTGTGGCTTCCAGAGGGGATCCACTTCCACTACACCCCGATGATCGATGCCTCAGCAGCAGTACCGACTGTAGAAGCAACAGTTTAGGCATGTTTAGCAGCACAGACTAGGGTTCCAGGTCAATGGGCTGTCATCTTCTACTTCGGGTACCAGGACTACTAGGGCGAAGAAGGGGTGTTGGACGTGTGGGGAGCCACACTACCAGCGCGACTATCCTGTGGAGAGGACCAGAGCATCTAGATCAGCCAGACCCACTATAGTGGGAGATGTGGGAAAGGCCCATCAGATTCATGTCGTGGTGAATAACCGCCAGACAGAGCATCATTTGACTGTGCTCGAGATAACAGGTATTGTCGCTGACTAGACCTTTAGTATTTTGATAGATCATGGTGCTACCAAGAGTTTCATTTCTGGTGCAGTGCTAAAAAGGATTAAGGTAAAGGAAATCAAACAGGACGATTTTAGCTTCATAGAGATGGCTTCGGGAGCCAAACAAAAGGTTGGAGGAAAGGTTACGGGTTGTGTCCTTAACCTAGGAGAATTTGTCACAAGATCCAACCCGTACATCACGATCCTAGGATATTATGATGTCGTGATTGGTATGGACTGGTTGGAGTCGCATGAGGCAATACTCAACTGTAAGACAAAACGGTTGAGCTTGGTCGACGACAAGGGACAGAGACGTGTGATTGTAGGTCAGAACCAGGGAGTTTTCTTAAGGTTCATCTCTTCCTTACAGCTATGGAAGAGTATGTGCAAATGGTGCAAGATTTATGCAATCCTTGCACTAAACGAGAAGGGAGTAGTGGAAGGTCTAGAACACCTTCCGGTGGTGAGCGAGTTTGTAGACATGTTTCCAGAGGAGTTACCTTAGATGTCGCCAGAGATGGATTTGGAGTTTACCATAGACTTGAAACCGAGGACCGAACCGATAGCAAGGACGCCTTATCGGATGTCAACCCCGGAGTTATAAGAGTTGAAAATGCAACTAAAGGAGTTGTTGGACCTAGGACTGATACGTCCTAGTGTGTCACTGTGGGGTGCACCTGTTATTTTCATACGAAAGAAGGATGGATCGTGGAGGCTTTTCATTGACTATTGTCAACTAAACAAGGCTATGATCAAGAATCAATATCCATTACCGAGAATTGATGACCTGTTTGATCAAATGAAGGCTGTGACGGTGTTCTCCAAGATTGATTTGTGATCAGGGTATCACTAGTTGTGGTTCAAGGAGGATGACATCCCTAAGACCACCTTTAAGACGAGGTTTGGACATTATGGGTTTATTGTTTTACCGTTTGGACTGACAAACGCCCCAGGGGTATTTATGAGTTTGATGAATAGGGTGTTCCGCAAGTACTTGGACAAGTTCATCCAAGTATTCATTGATGATATTTGACTTACTCTCAGATGACAAAGGAGAATGACGAACACTTGTGCTTGGTACTACAGTGTCTACGAGAGCACAAATTGTATGGGAAGTTGTCCAAATTCTCATTTTATCAACTGAAAATTCACTACTTAGGGCATGTCATCTCCGCCGAAGGCATCACCGTGGATCCAGCCAACATCAAGGCTATTATGGAATGGCCTGCGCCGACGACTGTCACGGAAGTGTGTAGCTTTATGGGTTTAGCAGGATACTATCGATGGTTTTTCGAGGGATTTTCGAAGATAGCAAATCCGATCACGGAATTGCAGAAGAAAAAAAAGAAGTTTGTTTGGACCGAGAAATGTGTGGAAGCATTACGGAGGCTTAAGGAGTTGTTGACAACCGCGCTGATACTAAAGGTCCCTGACATGGACACAGACTTCTTGTTATGCACTGACACATCCAAGGAAGGTTTAGGCGGAGTCTTGATGCAAGACGGACGAGTGATTGCTTACATTTCAAGGAAACTGAGAAGGCATGAGGAGAACTACACGACTCACGATTTGGAGTTATTAGCCATCGTATATGCCTTGAAGGTTTGGAGACACTACCTTGTTGGATGAAAATTTGAACTAAATATTGATCATTGTGGACTACAACACATTTTTATGCAAAGCGACCTGAACGCGTGACAACGGTGTTGGTCGCAATTGCTTAGTGAGTATGACTTTGAGATTACTTACATAAAGGGAACAGTGAACCGAGTGGTGGATGCTTTGAGTCAAAGACCATGCATTTTTTCAGTGTTGCCCCTTCAGACGAATCTACATGAGAATATTATCACTTTACAGCGTGATGATGACTGGTACAAAGAGGTCAAGGGTTTTATCGGACACAACACAATGATGGTACCATGATTTGAGGGATTTCCATTTGATAGCGATGGTTTATTTAGGTTTAAAGGTCGGATTTACGTACCGCAAAATGACAAATTAAGGGTGTTAATCCTGAGCGAGGCTCATGGAGCAATTTACATAGCTCACCCGAGAGTCACGAAGATGAGGGCAGACCTTAAGCCCTTATTCTTTTGGAAGGGAATGAAGGAAGACATAGTCAACTATGTGGCCAGATGCCTCAAATGTCAGCAGGTAAAGGCTGAACCTAGACACCCAGCGGGATTACTACAACCACACGCTATTCCGGGATCGAAATGGGAGGTTATTTCGATGGATTTTACTGTTGGATTGCCATTGACGGCAAGGAGACATGACTCGATTTTCGTAGCAGTAGACACTCTGATGAAGAGTGCTCACTTTATTCTTATGTGTACGATGTATCAAGCACCTGACATTGCTGGAGTTTTCATCACTGAGATTATGAGGCTACATGGCGTGCTTAAGAGGATTATATCTGATCAAGGATCAGTGTTTACTGGACGATTTTGGATGAGCTTCTAAGAGGCCTTGGGAACTCAACTTAACTTTAGTACTGCGTATCACCCGGAGATTGATGGACCAACTGAATTAATGAATCAAATCTTGGAGGACATGTTGCGCATGTACGTGATGGACCAACAAAAGTGTTGGGAAGAATTTTTTCCACTAGTGGAGTTCTCTTACAACAACAGTTCCCAGAGCACCATTAAGATGGCACCTTTTGAGTTTCTTTATGAGCAACCGTGTCGGATGCCCTTGAGTTGGAATCGACTTGAGGATAGGGTCCAGGTGGAACCAGAAGCAATCCAAGAAATGGAAGAGCGATGAAAATGATAAGACAAAGGATTAAACAAGCGCAGGATCGACAGAAGAGTTATGCCGATGCGCACCAAGTCGACCGTAGTTACAAGGTCGGCGATCGAGTCTTCTTGCGAGTTAAATTGCATAAGAGTTCGATCAAGTTTGGGAAGGGAGATAAAATCTCTCCTAGGTTCATGGGACCCTTTGAGATTGTGGAGAGAAAGGGGGCTGTGGCCTATCGACTAGCCTTGCCTGATTCTTTGAAACGTATGCACGATGTTTTTCATGTATCTGTTTTGAGACATTATATTAGTGATCCTAAACATGTTATTGACATGAGTTCCTTACAGGTATTGGACGAGGGAGAACTCACGGCTGAGCCGATCTGCATCTTGTATCATCGTGTTCGACAGCTACGACGTTGAACGATAGATCAGGTCAAGGTCCAGTGGGACAATTATAGTCCACACTCGGTGACCTGGGAGGACGCATATGATATGCGCCAGCAGTTTCCATTTTTGTTTGATAGTTAGACATATGATACTGTGATACACTTTATTTTCGACATTTATACTGTGAAACTTCAGGATGAAGTTTAGACCAAGAGGGGGTGTATGTAACATCCCGCTCTGGCGCACTGAGTGGACTTATTTTTTAGGAAACTTGCTCGCAAGTGATCCAGATTATTATACTATTAAAACATTTGACTTTGATTATGATGCGTTATGGGTAGATGACATGTTGTTTTACTGCATTGACATAGACAGGTGATATTGACTCAGTTTTACTGAGTGTGCAGGGTTTTGGACCTTGAGGATACAGAGGCATCGATGGAACCCCTTGGACTTCGGATCGAGTTAGGGAGTGTGCCATAGGGTTTGATTGTTTTACTGTGATGTTGGTACATTTGATTAGATGATATGATGTGGATATGTCTGACGTGATTTGTTGATGATGTAGGCTGACGATAGCTTGCCGACCAGACTCACATATGGAGTAAAGGGGTCACACACGACTACCAGAGAGGTTGAGGGAGAGGTGTGGAAAATAGTCCTGCCACAGCGTACTAGCACTCTTTCCGTGGCTCAAACTATAGGTTAATGATTACCTAGTTCGAGAGGACCCATGATGTCATGAGGGAAAACTACAACAGTCGCTCACGATGATTCTAAGGGGCACACAATAAGGCGGGGGCCTTATTCCTTAGAAGCCCTTAGTATCCCACAAGTTCACCTGGTGGAGTGTTGACTCTAGGGGTTATTGACGTCTACCAATTAGTCAAGAAGCAAGTGGCACCCTTGGAGCACATACCGCATCATGAATGGCAAGTCATGCAAAGAAACAAAAGAGGTGAGTGGCAGCCTTGGAGCACGTAGTGCGTCCTGAAGGGCACATCGCGCAAAAAAAAAAAAAAAAAGAGGTGACTGGCAACCTTGGAGCATGTAGTGTGTCCTAAAGGGCATGTCGCATTGATGATGATAAAGGAATGAACCTACATGACCCTAAGATAATTAACACATTAAGAAATTTCAAAAACAACTACCCTAATTAAATGTCTCCCAGTCCAGAATCTAAGTTCTAAGCCTAAAACTTCGCTAGGGGTAAAATTTTGTCTACCCTTCAGAAAATATCTCTAAAAAAAATAAAATAATAATGTTTAAAATAAAAACCACTTAAGTAATAATTGTGGTCTACATAAATTTTTGGGTAAAATGAAGAGAGTAAGAAATTAAATAAAATCGGTGGATATAAAGTGTAAAGAAGAAATTAATTATTTTAACTTTTGATAGTTTAAAAAAATACTAAATTATAATAAAAGGAAAGAGAGGTTAACTTGCACAATTGTCATTTTTGGTTATAATAAAAAGGGGAAAGAAGGAAATATAAAAATTAGGAAACTAGGGAATGAGGCAACATAAAAAGGGAAAGAGGGTAACTTATGGTAAAAAGCGGGAGGTCAACTTAGTAAAGAATCTACATTTAAAGAACCTTCTAAATTGAACTAAATTAGCAACTTCATAATAGGGAAAGCCTTTAAAACCTATAAGGGAATCTAGGGACACCTAGAAGTAAATTTAGGACTAACTCTAGGTGGGTGAGGAAAATAAGACAATTAATAAATTGAAGAAAATAATTATTGGAGGAAAGTGGGGGATGGATGATACTTGTATGAAGGAGAATTTTTAGAAGATTTTTATTAAAACTTAAATTAAATGAGATTTAGGGAAAGAATGGAAGTTCGAAAACTCTATAAAAGAGAGGGAGGAGAAGGAAGGGGGAATCGACTGTTAGCGTAACATTACGTTGTCGGATTAGTGAATTGACTGATTTACTTGTGGGAGTTGTGATTTCCCAGCTCAGAGAGGAGTGGTAGCTTAGCATTGTGAGGTGAGCTGGGAGCTAGACATACCCTCTGGATAGTGTGTGGCCCCTTTGCAGCTCAGGGGGCTAAGGGGGAAGCAGATTACCCCTAGCGTTGGCTGGGAGGTATCGGTGTAGTCTCTACGGTTGGCAAGTAGGATCTAGATGAAGCGCAAGTAGAATTCACATGGAGCACAAGCATGGTATAGTGTCTTCAGGTTATTCACCGCCAGTCACAGGTACGCAAGCCTGTTTGTTGTTTAAGAATAAAAGAAAAAAAAATTGTTTAAATTTTTGGTATATAAATCCTTATGATGATGAAAGTTGTGTTGATATTTGAATAGTAGTTTTACTAGTTACTCCTTTAAGCCTACATTACCAGTGATCGCATTATGTTATTTGTTGGTCATTAAATCTTTTTATTTTAAAGACGACAAGTACTTCAGAAAAATGAATTCAACTCTTATTGTTAGGGTTAGGTTGGTGCCAGCAATCCTTAAGTTTCCACATCCCTGCCGATAGGAATAGGTTCTAAATTACCCCTGTCTGTGTTTGCTTGGCATCCCAACAGAATGGGAAAGGTCAGTTATTTTGGGTTTGCTTTTATTTTTAAATTTCTTTTCAGCAAGGAAACCAACAACTTGATACGATTTGCTTAATTTCGTTATCATACTGGGATAAGAAACCACCCAGTTCTCTCCATTAAACATTAAACACATAGTTCAAGTAGTATCTCTCTCTCGCTCAAGCTGTGGTTATCCGGGTAGCAAAAACCTTCGTTGGTAGCAAACAAACTCAGTATTACAGTGCTCCAAAAACCTTCATTGGAAGCAACAAACTCGGCAAAGGAAAAATAGTGGCCTCAACCTTAATTGACGATTATAAGAACACCGAATATGCAAGCATGCAGTACAAGTTCAGCCTTTTGAAGGAGGGAGAACTGTTTATGGTTTCAATGTTCCAACCTTCCAGGAGTTGTGGTATTTTCTTCATGGCGGTGATAAGTCTCTAACACACGTAAAACGACTTCATTAGAATTGTAATCCCTACATATCAAAAATTCATTAAATCCATTGTAACGCACACTAGATTGCTAGCTTGCTCTATGGAGGGTAACAAGGGCAACAGTTAAAGCTCAGATATCAATTTCAGGGGCCAAGTAAATTAAAGATTATAAAAACAAAAATCAACAGCTAAAAATTTACCCCCGTAAATTAATTCCGCGTCTTCAATTTCACTCAGTGGGATCGCGCTCACTCCAAGCCTTCGATCTTGTGAAAACCTGTGCAGAACGATGCTCTAAATAGCAACATTGTGACTTGAAATTTTATCCCAGGATGGAAGGGTTGCGTTGAATAAACATGACAGACTTAGTATTGTACTTTAAATCTACTCTAGGAATTTTGCTAAATGATAGTGTAGTTCCAGCTTGCAGTTTGGATCATCTTAGACAAGGCGATGTCTATGGTCTTCTATATTTCTACCTCTGCCATATTAATACCTCTGCAAACTATGATTAAGTCCATTTTATTACCTCTGCAAGCCGTGTCAAGTTCACACCATTTCCGCCACTCCTCATTGTTAAATTATTACCATTTATTTTTCCCACCTCTGCGAGTCGTGTGATGTACGACCATGACAGGGATTCTCTAGACTCTGTCAGAACAAAACTGCCCTTATTTCGTGATTCCTAGCATGCACACAATAGTTGCTAAATCAACCTTATGGCATACACCCACAACCATTAGTTCGTGTTCCTGATCGTGCCTTTACCTAGCATAGGGTTGGGCCGCTAAACTTTTTATTGTTATTGATAGTACTTGAAAGGTATGGTTAGTTTTACCTTATGGTAATGTCATTGCAATGTTACGATCATAAAAGAAACTGAAAAAGTAATGTTATTATAATATAAAATAAGTGGTAAATGTTAATGTTGACCACATGTCATATGTAAGGTTATGGTTTTTATATGCAAAGTTTGTAATATAAATGTAAGGATGTTATCATGTATAGTAATGTCATGGTAGTCTTATTGTTATTGATAACATGTATGATCTAAGGTGATTGTTATTTACTGTAAATTTTTTGTAATATAAAATGTAATATGGTTATCATGTATGAAAAATGTTATTGTAGTTTTATTGTTATTGATAACATATAAGATGTATTGTAAATGTACTTTATTGCAAGGTTTTCGTAATATAAAATGTAATATGATTATCATGTATGGAAAGGGTTATTGTAGTTTTATTGTTATTTGATAACATATAAGATGCATTGTAATTGTAATTTATTGCAAGGTTATCATGATATAAAATGTAAGGTTGTTATTATTTTATGGAAATGTTAATGTAAATTTTTAGTGTTACCGACAAAATATAAAATGTAATGTCCTTGAATTAAGTACAATAAGCTATTATGAGTTAGTAAATGGGGATTTGCATTTAATTGAATTTACATCATTATAAGGTTGGGTTGGTAACTCGTCATCTATGGGAAATTAAATGGAGTAATTGATCTGTAATTAATGCCAATTGAGTCGTAGATAATGCCTTGTCTTAATAATGGTTGGTTGTTATTAGAGTCCTGCTGACTCGCGCCTTCTGTGGAGGACGTGGTTGTTGATTAATTATTGATGTACTTGGTTGTAAATGTTTAATTGCTTGGTCTGCTTGAGTCAGGCTGGATGTAGACACCTCCTTGTTCCTCAAAACAGTTGCTAGCCCTGAGACCTTAAATGGTTAAAATCGATGGGAACCTAGGCTTGAACGTTGCTTATGTGTCTAGGAGGTCCTAACCATTTTAGGGTAGGACGGGCGGGTAGTCAATCTTATTTATTGTCGATTGATTGTCATTATGTGCTTATAGATACTTGATCTACTTTTTAGGTCGTCATGTTGTGTTCGTTGTTGTATGCATCTTGTTCATCGTCGGGTGGTGACGTAGATTCAAATGTGTTTATTACCCTTGTACACACACGCACACACAAAAGAAAAAAAGAAAAAAAGAAAAAAAAATTGTACTTATTATAAGAGGTTCGTCGTCGTAATGAGGGGGCTCGTTACAATCGCATCAAATAATATTTAATGTTTTCAATGTTGTCTATACGTGAAACCATGGAAAAAACATCTCCTGCAAATAATTGGATATATTGGAAAACAAATAATTCGTATTAGATTATCACACAAGTGTAACATCTACAAGTTATTTGAAAAAATTTAAACATAAAAATTACCTTCTCTAACAAGATTAGAAACTCTATCGTCATCAAATGACACTATAGTTTCATTTGATTCCATATCCTCTGAGGTTACAAGTGGCATTTTCCCTTTTACATTAAGTTCGATATGTCTCCAATCTTTAACATATCCTGCATTTTTTGTTCTCACAAATATCTATGAATTGTGTGTCCTCTATGCAAACTGAACAAAAGCAAGACTCATTTCTTCTATCAAACGCAAACCCATTTTGAAAATGTTTTGTTTTAACTAAACGTATTTTTCGTGTCCCAGGTATTGTACTGGCGTCATATGGGATTGATATATTTGCATCTTCAATTCCAACATACCAAAAAATCCTGCAAAAGACAAGAACTTGTTAACTTGAAATCTATCAAGAAAATGATTGAAGATTGAATATAAATTTGAACACGTTCAAATTTATATATCATCTGTACATACATGTAACAATTATATATAGACACACTTGCGCACATCCTTTGATGAATTATATTCATGGCTTAGTGCCATTTTGCACCATTCAACAACTTGTTCAGTGGATTCAAATCGATCGGCATGAGGGTTCAGTCGATACCTTCGAAGTGCTTGTTATATACATGCCCTTGCACTGTCGTGCTCTCCTTTTCCATGACCAGACTCAAAAAGATTCCAACAATGTGTAATATTAAATTTTTTATGAAGACGACATAACCAATATAATGATTGAAAATATTTGAAATGACCCGCACACCCATCTGACCATATCCAATGTTGATCAAATATGATTTTACGTTCTTTCAATGAATCATAAAATTTATCAAAACAATGTTGTACATAATGTGTGTTGTGTGCTCGATCATCACTTATATAAAAGTGATATTCTTTAATAACATGTCGATTGTCGTTGGTTCTTTCTATGTTATCAAGACTCCATTGAGCATCTCTATATAGAACGTTGAAAAATATCATGACTTGATCAGAATGATAATATGCGCTCTGTATTTCTTTTTGTCCAGTGAATGTGTAATTCTCTGCAAAATCAACTATAGACAAAATTGTCCCTGGTGGAAGCACTTCATGGGATTGTTTGAATTGTAGATCTTTCCATCGATCTCTATGTAAATGCTTGGTGTATTTATAGATTTATTTCTCAAACTTCTTCAAAAAGTCTATCACGCAGATTTTATCTACCTTCAAATCAATCCTTTTGGAAATAACATTTGAAGAATGTGGAGTCGTGCTGCTCATATATTCATATCTCTTCCAATTGACTCTTATATTATAAAATGAATGATCATTCATATCAATATGATACTTTGAATAAAAAAAACATAGATTTCCACAACGATCACATTTCTTTCCACCAACACATTTTTTTTGTAAAATAAATCATCATCTTCTCTTTCACATAGAATTTCAGATATAAAAACACATAATGTGGAAGGAGGAGGTGAACCTAGCCATAAAGTTTTACCAAAATCCAAAAAAGTGTCATAATACAACTCAAATTCCACATGATAACGACAACAACAAGTGTCACAGACAATGATGGGTCTAACAAACCATGGTTTTTGTTGCACAAATGTACTGATAGAAATTTTAACTTCTTTGTGCTCTTCTTTGAACTTATTGAACAACTCTATTTGTGTCATTGACAATATATGTTTTGGATGTTCTTCATATTTTTTTCGTGTTATTCTTCGTTGCAACAAATCCCTTGTATGTGGTGAAACATGAGATTCTTCCAACCAACAATTATGGGCCAATTCTTTAACATTTTCTACAATTCTATCTTTGTAGGGTTGTCTAGAAATCCCTGTCCAAGAAGCCAATTCATCATTTACATCTTTTTACAATCAAAATTTTCTATGTTTGCACAATGTTTTTCTTGGCATTCCCATCGTTTTTTCCATGTGTCATGTCAAACGATATTTTATATTGCTCCCTGAAACAATTGTTGTTTGTAACGTTCTACGTGAAACACAGACATCTTTTTTTCGAGATTTTCCAAAAGATTTTAATACACTAGTTATATTGTTAAAGAAATTATGTTTCACCTTTGTATCCTTTGTCGACTTTTGAATACCCAATAATGATGTAGCTTCTTTTAACTTTCTTGACTTCATTAGACAAAGTAAAAGTTGAGCTTGTATTGTTACTGATTCATCTTTGAAAAAAGTATTATACATATTCTTAGTTCAATATCTTATATAATGCTTATCTTTTTTCTTCACAAATTTGTCAGTATCAACATTTTCTAATATTTCATCATCAATGTTCATAGATTTTCTTGCATATTTCAATTTAAATTTTATATTAAAAAAAAATAACCCAAACACAAATTCACTAAATTATATATACTTGAGTGTTCATATTGTATTAATCTAAATTTACGTTTATACCTATAGGTGATTCGTCTTCTGCTTCAATTTCAGTTTCAACGCCTTCTGCTTCAATTTCGGTTTCAACATCTTCTTCGACATTATGAGACAAATCTAATTATGTTTTTTGAAAAACATCAAATTGTAATTACAATCAATTATATTATTTACAATATTTTAAATTTGAATTTTATACTTTGAATTATGTACTTTCTGAATACAATCCCAATGTGTCATGTGTTTGATCATCATATTTGCATGCATACCTGGTTGAACTTTTTCTTGTAAAAAATCTCTATTGACATTATCATCGTTTCTTTCTTCAATATTTGCACGTTCTTGTTTCTTTCTTTGATAAATCTCTTTCCTTTGTTCGATTTGGCGAGTATCATCTTGAGTGGGATCAAATTTTATCTTGCGCAAACATTTGTTTTCCATGACTTTTATAGTTATCTGTAAAAGATATGTTCAACAAAGACTTCACCTTGAAAAAATGTTCAACATTTATTTTTCAACATATAAATTGTTATTCCAATAAAAACTTGAACAAACATCAATTACCTTATTCAACAAAAACCAAAAAGATGATTCGAAACTTTGTTTAAGTGCTCTAGAAAATCATCATGTATCGATATCGATCCTTCAATTAAGCCTATGGAATAGAGAGAAGAAATAAAGAAAGAAACAAATACAACTGCAATCAGTAATAGAAATGCTTTTAAATCCCTATCCCTGAGCTTATATTTGTCTGTCCATCCGATGAATTGTGTTAAATGTGTTCGGATGAAAGTCTATTTATACAATTTGGCATGAAATGAAATGATACGACGTGTCATTTCATTTTTTTCGACCGACAAAATTTGCTCAACAACTTTTCAGCCAAAATAATTTTTTTTTAACCGAAAACCTTGGAAACTGTTCAGTTTTGACGGTTTCCGTTAGATTTTAGTCTTTCATCCGAAATATCAGTTTTTCGATCGAAAGATTATTTCAGCCAAAAAATGAAATTGGGACTGAAAACAAAAAACAGAGAATTGCCCCAAGCTTACCTGTACTTCGAAGGTTGTGGACTCCTACAAATACTAAGAATTTGGTTTCGAAAATGACACTAGCATTTCCAAAATTGAATCTACTTTCAATTCTTATAATTTTTTTTCATTTTCTTTATTTTTATCTAATTTTATTTAATTAAAAAAAAAACACTACATAATATTTTTAGTAGACATTATGATTTGGTGAAATGAAATATCAATATCTCTAAAAATATACAGTGAAAAAATTGGAAAAAAGTATATTCATAATCCTTAAATCGTTCTTCTCAAAAGGATATATTTAGATTTTAGTTTTAAGTAAAAATTAATATAGATACAAGGTGTAGAAAAATATGTGATTAAAATCTACAACGTTTTTAGCTTGGTCAACTTTAAAAAATTCTAGAAATTATAATATCCATCCATTAGATTCAAAATTATAGTCATAATAAAATAGAGTTTTTGTAGATTGTTGCAGTATATTTTGTTTCTTAAAAACATAAGTTTAATAATAGATACATTTTTGTAGAAAAAATTAATTCATTATCACTTCTTTCATGTTTAAGGAACATACTGTTAAACAATTGTCAAATTGACATATCAAATCGTGATAAAAAAAAATTGAAAAATAGTCATTGGAAAGCTAACAAAATTCTTCACAAGTTTTGTTTTTACTATAAAGTGAAATTCTAAATAAAAAAAATACTTTCGTATGTCGAAAGTTGAAGAACTTGTGAAAATACAATTTGTTTTCTCATAAAACAAGAAAAAGTGTAACCCATCTTCATGATTTTACCCGAGAGGAAGTCTATATACTCATGTATGCCTACAGATGATAAGTGAGAGGTGTGTGGGTGAGTTGTTGTAAATATCCATGATCTGAATAATAAGACAACCAATACCTTGCTTGGTGGACGTAGCCCAATGTTTGGGTGAACCACGTTAATCCTCATGTTATACATCTCTCATATGTTTATTAATCCGCTGCATATAAATTTGTTTATAAATTTGTTTAAGTGACTGACAAAACCAACAAATGGTATGAGAGCGTTGTTGGATTAGCGCGAGAGTCGACTAGTGAAGGGAGCGTCGTTTTCTATTTTCAGCGTTGGGCTATACTTGTGAATGGAGCGCCGATTTTGGTGCACTTACGAATGTACAAATTCTAGAAATTCAGTGTTGGGCTATACTTGTGAAGGGAGAGTCGACTCTACCAAGCTTGGACGTAGCCCAATGTTTGGGTGAACCACGTTAATCCTCGTGTTATATGTCTGTCATATGCTTATTAATCCTCTGCATATAATTTTTTTTAAGTGACTGACAGAACCAACGAATATTTTTTTAAAAACCTTTTCACCATTAATTTTGGGTTCAACCTTTAAGTATAAGGTTATTTTTCAAATAAAGGGTTTGGTTTTATAAGCATTGGTGTTGGAATTGTTTCTTCTACTAATGAAGAAGACACGTAGTGTCAAATTCAAAATCGAGAAGTTTAATGGCAAGAACAATTTCGAGATCTGG
This sequence comes from Picea engelmannii, assembly GCA_009831015.1. Classification (NCBI taxonomy): domain Eukaryota; kingdom Viridiplantae; phylum Streptophyta; class Pinopsida; order Pinales; family Pinaceae; genus Picea; species Picea engelmannii. Next base: position 391,938 of record ML780655.1, on the reverse strand, counting down.
AAGGTTAAGATGCATGATCTACTCGTGCAACAAGGCGTGGTGAAGGTGCTTTTGGGAAAAGCAAAGCAACCCACAACCATAAGAGACGAAGACTGAGATGAGATTGATGCAAGAGCATTGAGTGATATACACGTGTGTTTGGCTGATGATGTGTTGTTCAACATTGTGGCGGAGAAGACAACAACCGATTTGTGGATTAAGTTGGAAAGCATATATATTACGAAATCCTTAATGAACATGATTTTATTCTTTGAGGCTATTACCATTCGGTTTAATCTTCCCATTTAGTTTTATTCTTTGAGGATATTACCATCCGTTTTATTCTTTGAGGCTATTACCATGAGGTTTATTCTAAATCTTTTACATTTTTTTTTATTGTTTGAGGTTACCATCAGATTTATTCTAAATATTTTACAATTTTTTTATTTATTGCTTGAGGTTATTACCATTCCGTTAAATCTTTAGTTTTATTACATTTTGTATTCATTCAGGCTATTACAATCTGGTTTAATCTTTGAGGCTATTATCATTCACTTTAGTTTTATTACGTAAAACACACTATGTATATTCTTTGAAGCTATTACCATCCACTTTAGTTTTATTATCCGTTTTAGTTGTATTACATAGTTATATTCGTTTACGCTATTATTATCATGTTTAATATTTATATTTATTAAGGTTTAGATTTAAATTAAAAATCAATTTTTAATTTAAATTAATTAAATTTGGATTTAATGTTAAATGTAAATTATGATTTGGTTTTATTAAAATTTTATTTAAAATAAATTATTATTATCTTGGACGGTTTGTATTTAGAGGATAACAGTTTGATTTGAATCCAAATAGAAATATGCAATTGTGTACATAGAATCTAACTCTTGATAAAACTGGATTTTTTTTTTTTCGGTTATATTCTAAATGTTTTACTTTTATTTTTCATTAAGGATATTACAATTAGGTGATTGTTGCCTATTACCATCAGATGATTGCAATTTAAATCGCATTATCCTTGTCTTCAGGTCGATGATTGCAATTTAAATCGCATTATCCTTGTCTTCAGGTCAATGAGCCAATCGTATAATTTCCTCGACAGAGCCAATGGATGGTGAACGCCCATAGATTAATGGTGAACGCATATAATCATATTTTAGCAATCATTGCTCTCTTTTAAACACTCTTACACAATTTAGTTTTAAATTAATTTCAGAATTCTTATACTTCTTCAATAATATAAAAATAGGATTCCTGTAACTATTAATAATTAGTCAGTGAGAAAGTTTAATAGTTAATTGTGAAAAATAAATGAAATAAAAGATATAATCTGGATGTATTAAATAACCCAATAAGACATATCATTTCATTGTCTTCACACGAATAGGTATCAAAGTCAGTCTCACTGTCTTCACACTAATAGGTGACAAAGTAAATATAGGAGTCGTGTAATGATTAAGATAGTTGAAAATTAAAATTAAGATTTAATTAAATTAGGGATTAAATATATTAATTTAAATTAAGGTTTAATTAGTTAATATTTAGTTTAAATTAAAGTTTAAATATATAGTTTAAATTTAATTATTTTAAATTAATGTTTAGATATATAATTTAAATTAAAATTTAATTAAATTAGGGTTTAAATATATTAATTTAAATTAAGGTTTAATTAGTTAATATTTAGTTTAAATATACAGTTAAAATTAAGATTTAATTAAATTAAGGTTTAAATATATAGTTTAATAAATTAAAACTCTAATACTTCACACGAATAGGTGGCAAAGTAAATAGAGGAGTCTTGTAATGATTAATATAGTTGAAAATTAAGATTTAATTAAATTAAGATTTAAATATATAATTTAAATTAAGGTTTAATTAAATTAAAGATTAAATATATTAATTTAAATTAAGGTTTAAATTAAGATTTAAGTAAGGTTTAATTAAATTAATGTTTAAATATATAGTTTAATAAATTAAAACTTTAATACTTGACACGAATAGGTGGCAAAGTAAATATAGGAGTCTTGTAATGATTAATATAGTTGAAAATTAAGGTTTAATTAAATTAAGATTTAAGTATATTAATTTAAATTAAGGTTTAATTAGTTAATATTTAGTTTAAATTAAGATTTAAATATAGTTTAAATTTAATTACTTTAAATTAATGTTTAAATATATAGTTTAAATTAAAGTTTAAATTAAGGTTTAAATATATAGCTTAAATTAAGATTTAATCACATTAGGGTTTAAATATATTAATTTAAATTAAGGTTTAATTTGTTAATATTTAGTTTAAATATAAAATTTAAATTTAAATTTAAATATATAATTTAATAAATTAAAACTCTAATATAGATATTGAACTTTTAATAAATTAAATTAAAACTCTAATTTTAATATAAGTAAATGTGATATTAAAACTCTTATATAACTCAATGTTATATTAAATTAAAACTCTTATATAAATTAATTTTAATAATTTGGCAATGTTATAAAATTTTAAAATTTAATTTAATATAAATATATTTAAAAATATAAATTTTAAAAAATAAATATTTGGGAGTGTTATAAATTAATATTTAGTAGTATTATATAAATTAATTTTAAGAATTTGGGAGTGTTATATAAATATATAATTTATGAATATATAATGTTTGGTTGTATAATGTTTTCAAGTTATATGTTATTATAAATAAGTGATACAACAATTAATTTATATTTTATATTTTTATGAAAGGTTATGAATTGTAACATCTCGCTCTGGCGCACTGAGCGAACTTATTCTTTGAGGACACTTGCTTGAAGTGATCCAGATTATTATGCTACTAAAACATTTGATTTTGATTATGAGGCGTTATGGGTTGATTTCATGTTGTTTTATTGCATTGACATAGATAGGTGCTACTGACTCGGTTTTACTGAGTGTGCAAGAATTCAGACATCGAGAATGCAAGGGCATCGATGGAACCCCCTGGACTCAAGTCGAGTCGAGGAGTGAACTAATGGGGTTTGATTGTTTTTATGTGATATTAGTGCATATGATTAGATGATATAATATGGATATATTTCTGACATGATTTGTTGATGATGCAGGCTGACGATAGCTTGCTGACCAGACTCACATGTGGAGTAGAGGGGTCATGCTCGACTACCAGAGATGATGAGTTTCTTTACGAGTGACCATGTCGGATGCCTTTGAGTTGGGATTGGCTTGAGGATAGGGTCTTGGTGGGACCAGAAGAGATACAAGAATTGGAAGAGCAAATGCAAACAATAAGATAAAGGATTAAAGAAGCGCAAGATTGGAAAAAGAGTTATGTCGATGCACACTGTGTCGACCATAATTACGAGGTTGGTGATTGGGTCTTCTTGCGAGTTAAATCGCACAAGATCTCAATCAAGTTTGGAAAGGGAGATAAAATATCTCCTAGGTTCATGGGACCTTTCGATATTGTGGAGAGAAAGGGGCCCGTGGCCTATCAACTAGCCTTGCCTGATTCCTTGAGGCGTATGCATGATGTTTTTCACGTATTTGTTTTGAGACATTATATTAGTGATCCTACACATGTTATTGAAATGAGTTCCTTGCAGGTATCAGACGAGGGGGCACTCATGGCTAAGTCGATCTGCATCTTGGATCATCGCATTCGACAGCTACGATGTCAAACAGTAGATCAGGGGACAACTATAGTCTGGACTCGATGACTTGGGGGACGCATATGATATGCGCCAACAGTTTCCATTTTTGTTTGATAGATAGACTTATGATACTGTGATACACATTATTTCGGCACTTATACTGTGAAACTTCAAGACGAAATTTAGACTAAGTGGGGGTGTATCTAACATCTTGCTCTAGCGCACTGAGTGAACTTATTATTTGAGGACACTTGCTCGCAAGTGATACATATTATTATGCTATTAAATTTTTTTATTTTGATTATGAGGTGTTATGGGTTGATGTCATGTTGTTTTTCTACATTAACATAGACATGTTTTATTGAGTCGGCTTTACTAAGTGTGCAGGATTTCGGACCTCGAGGATGCAGAGGCATCGATGGAACCCCTTGGACTCTGGATCGAGTCGGGGAGTGAACTAATGGGGTTTGATTTTTTTTATGTGATATTAGTGCATCTGATTAGATGATATGGTATGGATATATTTCTGACATGGTTCGTTGATGATGTAGGCTAACGATATCTTGTTGGGGTCACGCTCGACTACTAGAGATGTTGAGGGAGAGCTGTGCACAACAGCCCTGCCACAACCTACTAGCACTCTCGTCATGGCTTGAACTGTAGGTTAATGATTACCTAGTTCGAGAGGACCCATGATGTCGTGAGGGAAGACTGGGATAGTCACTCAGGATGATTTTAAGGGGTGCGCAATAAGATAGGGGCCTTATTCATTAGAGGCCCTTAGTCTCCCACAAGATCACATGTTAGAGTATTGACTCCAGGGGTTTTTTAAGTCTACCAAGTCATTCAAGAGGCGAGTAGCACCCTTGGAGCACGTGGTGCATCCTGAAGGGCACATCATGCAAGAAAAATGGAAAGAGGCAAGTGGCACCCTTGGAGCACGTGGTGTGTCCTTAAGGGCACATTGCGCAAGAGAAACAAAAAGAGGTGAGTGGCACCCTTGGAGCACCTAGTGCATCCTGAAGGGCATGTCATATGGTTAATTTAAATTGGATAAACCTAAATAGATTTAGGACAATAAAGTGTTGAGGAGGATTTGAAACCTTTCCCTTAAAAAACAAATGTGTCGCCTAGCCTAGGAAAATAAGGTCTAGGTCTAATTTTTGTTGGTGGTAAAATTTTACCTTTTTATAAAAAATAAAGTATATATATATATATATATATATATATATATATATATATATATATATATATATATATATATAAA
>ML780655.1:364895-386991 GCA_009831015.1 Picea engelmannii | reverse complement strand
TAATTTATAAAAATCTTTTGGGATAAAACTTAAAAAGGGGAATGACTCTTTTACTTTATTATGCTAATTACAAATTTAGTTCATTAAAAAGGGGGAAAAGTGGTAAGTTTCTGCACATGCCTTTTTGAGTTTAATTAAAAAGGAAAAAAGGGGAAACCTAAAATAATTAGGAAACTAGGAAAAAGCAGAAACCTTAAAAAAAGGGGAAACACTAGGAAAAAGAAGTTAGTCCAACTTAGTAAGGTATATACCATTTAAGAACTTTCTAATTTAAGTTGAACTGGCAAATTAATAATCGGGAAAGTCATTAAAACCTGTAGGGGATTTTGGGGACACCTAGGAGCGATTCTAGGAGTGACTCTAGGTAGGTGAGGGAAATAAGGGTAATTAAGTAATTAAAGAAATTAGTTTTTCGAGGAATGAAGGGGATGGGTGACACATGTACAAGGAGGATTATTATGAATTAAACTAATTAACCATAAATTTAAAGGGGTTTTGGGAAATTTTTTTACTTCGAAACTCTATATAATGGAGGGAGGAAAATGATGATAGATCTTTTCTATTTGCATAACGTTATGCGGCATAAATCTATACTTGACTAACTTAGCTTGTAGGAGTTGGGATACCCAGCTCAGTGAGAAGTGGTAGCTCGGCCTTGCGAGGCGAGCTGGGAGCTAGTTGAATCTCTAGATAGTGTGTGTGGCCCCTTTGCGACTTGGGGGGCTAAGGGGGAAGAAGAGTACCCCTACCATTGGCTAGGAAGTACCGGTGAAGTCTCATCGATCGACAAGCAGGATTTGCACGGAGCGCACGGGACATCAACTCAGAGCGGGCGATTGGGAAACAATACGCTTCATTTATTTCTGTGTGGTAGATGGTTAGTATGATTTATTCTTTCAGTTATGTTTTCTTAATCAATTAAAGAATATGATAGTATTAGCATTCTAGTTGATGACTGAAATTTCCCTATAGCCTTAGCTTGATGTTCATTTTTTTCCCATGGCCTTCAGTCCCTACATGTCTTGATCATCATGTGGTTGATTGATTGTGATGATTGTGGTTTATTTTTTCCTTCATCCCTATCCCATTAGTCCATGCCTGAGCAGTCGGCTAGGAGCATGATCTACGGTCGTTGCTTCGGCATTAATAGACTTATGGATCTCAATGCCCTACTTTCCTATGGGTGGATGATGAGCAAAGAATGTTTCTGCCAGTTGTCTACCCCTTCTGATTGTTATTGGTTGACTGGTGGTATTGTGACTTGCTACGATTGATTACCTCTACAATTGTTATCCTTTCCCTCAATGAACCGCTTTGATGCTCTACGTTGATCTTTCATTTGACGCATTTCATGGCGAAGTATCTCTGTGTTCCAATACTTTTACTGGCAAATTTAAATCTGCGTTGATACAAATCTCTGGCGAATTTACTGTATGTTTTTGTTTATTTATATACTTTTGGTCTACCATTTTACTCTACTTGGCATTCGTCCCATGCATTTCATTGCTTCTACCCTGCGATTTACCCTATGCCTCATTGATATTTAATTAAAGGTGTTTTTCCTTACATTTTCCATACTTCTGGCCTGCAAATCTCCCTCTTCCAATCTATGCATTCCATAGGCGGAATTGATGTGCGTTGAATAGCAAAGTAGTGGGTTGCCATGCATTTTCCTTACTCTGCATTGACATTAATTTATGGGTTGTTTGGACAATGAGTTATCATTTCAGACAGTATTGACCTGGTTATACACCTTTAGTTTTATCGAGTATCATCAGATTCGTTGGGACTACTATGCATTGACGACCCTTTTTTTTTAAACCTGTAGATGTCGCGACAACCTACCTTGATAGGCACAACCTTACCCCTTTGTTTTTACTACGATTGAATCCTCATTCAAACCTATATTTTCTGGTTGGGGAACTGCGATTTGATTCCCTTTGGGATAGTGACTCCTCTTTGCAACTTTAATGAAATTCGCTAGCGAATTTACCTGGCGAGTTACCGTTATATATTACACTCTCAGACCGTGTTTTATGACTTCTTTGACTGTGGTTTTCCTTTGTTTGTTGCGATTTTATTGATACAACCTAGATCCATTCTCCTCTAAAAACTAAGCAAATTTTTAATTCATAAACCACAACGAACTGGATGTTAACTCAGGCAAAACTCAAAAAAAAATTATTTAAGGATGAATTATATCTAGGATGAATTCTTACTGCGTTAGTGAAGTTTTCACTGTGGAAGTATTGCTCATTATTTTATTTATAGCACTTTCTTAACAATAGTAAGGTTGGAATGTTTACATTGGTTTTAGATGACTTATTGAATTATGTTGGTTTTTTAAGAACTAGTTATTAAACGTTTTACAGTTGGACTATTCACCTCATAAATTTCGTTAAAAGTTGTGTGTTCTGAACCGGGCACATGGTAACACTTAATCAATATAGTTACCACTCATGAAGGGGAAAACAATTATAAAATTCTTATTCGGATGGATAAACTCATAAATTCAGATGTTAACTGAGCAAAATTCAGATGGATAAACTCAGAAATTCAGATGTTAACTCAACAAAATTTGGATGCTAAACTCAGAAATTTGAATGGTTGAATCACAGTGAACGTGATGTTAAAATCAACTGACTTTGAATGGTAAACCCAACATAGTTTATGAAAATGATTTAGATGACCGGCCATTCCATATGTATTTAATGGATATGCTCGGACTGCTAATTTTTATGTATTTAATGTAGGGTACAGAGATCTCTTTATGGATTGCCATAACACAGGTAGCGATATCTATTTTTAGACAACAATATCATCTTTTACACCCTTAGCCTTAAATTATTTATTATCTATCTTTATTGTTAGACTTATTATTGGATAGCAAGTGTAATAGTCAACATGTTTTACATTAATGTTGCTAATATTGTTAGATATTGCATTGTAAACTAATATTGTTAATAGTGTTGAATAATAGAGTTATATTGAAATTTGCATCATTGTATATATATTTGTTAAATTGTTAATTTGGATTGTGTATACTGATTTACTTTAGACTTGTTATTTTAGACAGCAAAATCAAGTATTTTATTAGCAACATAGATCAACAGTTCACTTACTTTAATGGGAAAGGTACAATTGATTGATCAGGGTATTTGACCTTGTTAAGTGCCTAACTTAGTTCACCTTGATAAACTATTATGACCACAGTAGCATGGTAACAATTCACTCCTTCACACTTAGACTTCTTGTTTAACAGTTAGTTGTTGGGTTACTGGAGAAGTCATAATAGTTGCACTTTTTCTTTTAGAAGGACGTCTTCTTGCCTATGTCGCCCTGTTGAGTGGGGTATAGGTGTGGTATCCTTGTCATTCATTTCATCTTAGCATGTCCAATATATATAGAGTCCTTGGTCCAGATAGGATGTGTGGTGCCAAGGCTATTGATCTGTCTGTCACCTTGGGACGGCATGATTGTTGAGGAGGGGATCATGGCTCACCCTATTGGAGAGCGTCAAACGAGAACTTGGTCAGAGTCGGTGCATTTTTTGTGAGTGTTGTCGAGCAATGTAAGTTGATTTGGCGCATGGGTGTAATGCCTTCACGCATTGGGTTCACGTGTCTTGAGGTTCTAGTCTTGTTCATCAAGGTCATCATGTCAGGAGGGGGATGTCGTCTCTTAGCTTGTAGGTGTTTCTTTTTTGTGTCAGGCGGGTAGTTGTTCCTCCTTGTTGTTCTACGCATGTTTCGCCTAGTTTCCCTTGTGGTGGTGCGTGGTTTCATAGTTTCCTATTTCTTGGACTGCATGCCTGCGTTCGTCGTCACTGGCATGGTTAAACTATTGTCATCGTCGCCTTCTTGCTTAAATTAAAAAAGAAGTGATTTTTTTTTTTGCAATTTTGCTTCTCTTAGTCGTAATGATGGGATCATTACATATGGTATCAGATCCAGGTTCAACTCGCGACTTGGGATCACTACAACTTTCGTTGATATGATTTGATTATGTTGTTGCTAATTAATTTGACTTGTATTCGTGCAGTTGATCATCATTAGAGGACGCCGCAGAGGCCGACGACGGGGTGCTAGGGAGGAGGCGCGATGCCTCTAGTAGCATCCATGCCTAAGGGGTCTAACCCCTAGGGAGACGAACAGGATGTTGGGGAAGAGCACATAGTGTTGGGTGATGTGGTTGGGTTGATGAGGTCTTTTTAGCAGATGTCTGAGGCACTAATCAGTCGTTTGGACAAAGATGAGGCTAGGGCACTGACACCCCCTGAGGGTCCATTGCACGCTCTGGTCAGTACTGGTAGCATTCATTATGAACTCAAGAAGGTAAAATTTTTTGAGTTCTTTGGTGCCCCAGATGGCGCAGCCGCCGAGGCATGGTTGGAGAATATGGCGATGTGGTTTTCACTTCGCGACTATACCTCCAACATGAAGATCTGCATGGTGGTCTTTCAATTGAATGGGAGCGCTCTTCTATGGTGGAAGATGCTCCTATTGTAGTTGAACATGGTCATCGAAGACATGTCATGGGAACTATTCAAGGAACGATTCCAAGAGAGGTACTTATCAAATGAATTCATTGAGCATCAACTCAAAGAGTTCAACGCCTTACGACAGGGTGGTCACACGGTGCCCGAGTATGAGGCCCATTTTATGAAGTTGCTTCGGTATGCTCTGCATGTTAATAATGAGAAACTTAAGGTGAACAGGTTTTTGTTTGGCCTTAATGGTAGGATACGTGCAAAGGTTAGGATTTTGATGCCTCAAACCTTGCATGATGTCGTTCAGAAGGCCCTCATAGTAGAGGAGGAGGTTATCAGCAGGGGTCAGACTAGGACTCCAGTGAAACTAGCAAGGCAGGTGTCATCTAGTGTGCAACAACATCAGACACTAGCCAGACATATGCAAGGATATTGTGGCTTCCAGAGGGGATCCATTTTCACTACACCTTGGCGACTGACGCCTCAACAGTAGACACCTTATCAGGGACCACAACATCAACAACAATGTCGACTGTAGCAGCAGTAGTTTAGGCCTGTTCAATAGAACAGACTAGGATTTCAGGCCGATGGGCTGTCACCTTCTACTTTGGGTACTAGGAGTACTGGACTGAAGAAGGGGTGTTGGACGTGTGGGGAGACACACTACCAGCGTGAATGCCCAGTGGAGAGGACTAGAGCACCTAGATCAGTCAGACCCACTACCATGGGAGATTTGGGAAAATCCCATCGAATTTATGCAGTGTTGAATAACCGCCAAGCAGAGCACTAGTTGACTGTGCTCGAGACGACAGGTATAGTCGTTGAATAGACCCTTAGTATTTTGATATATCTCGGTGCTACCAGGAGTTTCATTTTTGGTGCAACACTAAAAAGGATTAAGGTAAAGGCAGTCAAACAAGACAAGTTTAACTTCATAGAGATGGCTTCTAGATCCAAACAAAAGGTTGGAGGAAAGGTTACAAGGTATATCCTTAACCTGGGAGAGTTTGTCACCAGGGCCAACCTATACGTCAGTATCTTAGGATCTTATGTCGTCATGATCAGTATAGACTAGTTGGAATCGCATGACACGATACTCCACTGTAAGACGAAATGGTTGAGCTTGGTCAATGATGAAGGATAGAGACATGTGATTTTAGGTCAGAACCAGGGAGTTTCCCTGAGGTTCATTTCTTCCTTGCAGCTACAGAAGAGCATGCGTAAGGGGTGCAAGCTTTATGTGATCCTTGCGTTAAATGGGAAGGGAGTAGTGCAAGGTCTAGAACACCTTCCGGTGGTGAGAGAGTTTGCAAACGTCTTTCCAGAGAAGTTACATGGGATGTTTCCAAAGAGGGAATTGGATTTTACTATATACCTAAAACTAGGGACTGAATCGATAGCTAGAATGCCTTATCGGATGTCGACCCTAGAGTTACAGGAGTTGAGAATGCAACTGAAGGAGTTGTTGGACATGGGACTAATACGTCCAAGTGTGTCACCATGGGGTGCACCTATTATTTTAATATGAAAGAAGGATGGGTCGTGGAGGATCTGCATTGACTATAGTCAATTGAGCAAGGCAACGATCAAGAATTAGTATTTGTTGCTAAGAATAGATGATCTGTTTGATCAGATGAAGGGTGCGATGGTGTTCTCAAAGATTGATTTTTGATCAGGGTATCACCAGTTACGGATCAAGGAGGATTATGTCCATAAGACCACCTTTAAGATGAGGTTTGGACATTACGAGTTTAATTTTTTACCGTTTGGACTGACAAACACCCCAAGGGTATTTATGAGTTTGATGAACTGGGTATTCCACGAGTACTTTGACAAGTTTTTCCAAGTATTCATGGACGATATTTTTATTTGTTCTCGGACGATGAAGGAGCATGATGAGCACTTGCACTTGGTATTACAGTGTCTACGAGAGCACAAATTGTATGGGAATTTGTCCAAATGCTCATTTTATCAATTGAATATTCACTACTTAGGGCATGTCATCTCCAGTGAAGGTATCGTTGTGTATCCAGTGAAGTTCGAGGCTATTATGGAATGGATTGCGCCAAAAAACTTCCCAGAAGTACATAGCTTCATGGGTTTAGCAACATACTATCGACAGTTCGTCGAGGGATTTTCGAAGATAGCAAATCCTGTCACAAAATTGCAGAAGAATAAAAAGAAGTCTGTATGGACCGAGAAATGCGCGGAAGCATTTCATAGGCTCAAAGAGTTTTTGACAACAACACCGATACTAAAAGTCCTTGACATCGATGCAGACTTCTTGGTATGCATTGACGCATCCAGGGAAAGATTGGGAAGAGTCTTGATGCAAGAAAGTCAAGTGATCACTTACTTCTCAAGGAAACTGAGAAGGCATGAGGAGAACTATGCAACGCATGATTTGGAGTTGTTAGCCATCGTATATGCGTTGAAGGTTTGGAGACACTACCTTGTTGGATGGAAATTTGAACTCAATATGGACCATTGTGGACTACAACACATCTTTACGCAAGGCGACCTGAACGCGCGACAACGGTGTTGGTCGGAATTTCTTAGCGAGTATGAATTTGAGATTACTTACATAAAAGGAACAGTGAACCGAGTGGTAGATGCATTGAGTCGGACACCATGCATCTTTTCGTTGTTGCTTCTTCAAATGAATCGACGTGAAAAGATTCTAAATATACAACATGACGATGATTGGTACAAAGAGGTCGAGGGTTTTCTCGGACAAAACACAATGATGGTACCAAGATTTGAAGGATTTATGTTTGATGATGATGGATTATTGAGGTTTAAAAATTGGATTTACGTACCACCAAACGATGATTTGAGGAGCTTGATCCTAAGTGAGGCTCATAGAGTAGTCTACATGGCTCACCCGGGAGTCACAAAGATGAGGGAAGACCTTAAACCCTTATTCTTCTAGAAGGGAATGAAGGAAGACATTGTCAACTATTTGGCCAAATGTCTAGAATGTCAGCAGGTAAAGGTTGATCATGGACACCCAGCAAGATTACTACAGCCACACACTATTCTGGAATCGAAATGGGAGGTTATTTTGATGGATTTTATTGTTGGATTTCCACTAACAGCAAGGAGACACAACTCGATTGTCGTAGTAGTAGACACTCTAACAAAGAGTGCTCACTTTATTCATATGTGTATGACTTATCAGGAACCTGAAATAGCTAGAGTTTTCATTAGTGAGATTGTGAGGTTGCATGGAGTGCCTAAGAGGATTATATCCGATCGAGGATCAGTGTTTACTAGACGAGTTTCCAAGAGGCCTCGAGAACCCAACTTAACTTCAGTACTACATATCACCTGGAGACTGATGGGAAGACCGAATGAACGAACCAGACCTTGGAGGACATGTTGTGCATGTACGTGATGGACCAACAAAAGCATTGGGGAGAATTCATGTCACTGGTGGAATTCACTTATAACAACAGTTACTAGAGGACCATTAAAATGGCACCTTTTGAGTTTCTTTACCGGCGACTGTGTTAGACGCCTTTGAGTTGGGATCAACTTGAGGATAAGGTCCTGGTGGGACAAGAAGAGATACAGGAAATGGAATAGAAAATGAAAACAATAAGACAAAGGATTAAAGAATTGCAGGATCAACAGAAGAGTTATGCCGATGCACACTGTGTCGACCGTAGTTATGAGGTTGGCGATCGAGTCTTCTTGAGGGTTAAACTACACAAGAGCTCAATCAAGTTTGGAAAGGGAGATAAACTCTCTCCTAGGTTCACGGGACATTTCAAGATTGTGGAGAGAAAGGGGCCCATGTCCTATTGACTAGCCTTGCCTGATTCCTTGAGGCATATGCACGATGTTTTTCACGTATCTGTTTTGAGACATTAAATTAGTGATCCTACACATGTTATTGACATGAGTTCCTTGCAAGTATCAGATGATGGGGTGCTCAAGGTTGAGCCAATCCGCATATTGGATCATCTCATTCGAAAACTACGATGTCGAAAAGTAGATCAGGTCAAGGTCTAGTGGGACAACTATAGTTCGCACTCGACAACCTGGGAGGACACATATGATATATGCCAGTAGTTTCCATTTTTTTTTATAGATAGACTTATGATACTGTGATACACATTATTTCGTCACTTATACTGTGAAACTTCGGGATGAAGTTTATACCAAGAGGGGGTGTATCTAACATCCCGCTCTGGCTCACTGAGAGAACTTATTCTTTGAGGACACTTGCTCGCAAGTGAAATGGGTTATTATGTTATTAAAATTTTTGATTTTGATTGTGAGGTGTTATGGGTTGATTTCATGTTGTTTTGTTTCATTCACATAGACATGTGTTATTTACTCATTTTTACTTAGTGTGCAGGATTTCGGACCTCGAGGATCCAGAGGAATTGATAGAACCCCTTGGACTTTGGATCGAGTCGGGCAGTGAACTAATGGGGTTTGATTTTTTTTATGTGATATTAGTTCATCTAATTAGATGATATGGTATGGATATATTTTTGACATGATTCGTTGATGATGCAGGCTAACGATATCTTGTCGACCAGACTCACATGTGGAGTAGAGGGGTCACGCTCGACTACCGAAGATGTTGAGGGAGAGGTGTGGACAGCAGCCCTGCCATAGCCTACTAGCACTCCCGCCATGGCTCGAACCGTAGGTTAACAATTACCTAGTTCGATAGGACCCACAATGTCGTGAGGGCAGACTACGATAATCGCTCATGATAATTCTAAGTGGCACACAATAAGGCATTGGTCTTATTTCTTAGAGGCCCTTAGTCTCCCACAAGATCACCTGGTGGAGTATTGACTCTAGGGGTTTTTTCTGTCTACCAAGTCATTCAAGAGCTGAGTGGCACCCTTGGAGCACATGGTGCATCCTCAAGGGCATGTCGTGCAAGAAAAATGGAAAGAGGCGAGTGGCACCCTTGTAGCACGTGGTGTGTCTTGAAGGGCACGTCACACAACATAAATTGAAAGAGGTGAGTGGCACCCTTGGAGCACCTAGTGCGTCCTGAAGAGAATGTCGCATGATTAATTTAAATTGGACAAACCTAGATGGATTTAGGACAATAAAGTGTTAAGGAGGATTTGAATCCTTTCCCTTAAAAAAAAAATGTGTCGCCCAGCCTAGGAAAATAAGGTCTAGGTCTAATTTTTGTTGGTGGTAAAATTTTACCTTTTTATAAAATATATATATATATATATATATATATATATATAAACATATATAAAAATAAAATAAAATAAATAAAACAAATAATAAAGATAATCTTCATTAACCTTGAGACAAAAGGGGGGTAAACAATTGAAGTAATTTATAAAAATCTTTTGGGATAAAACTTAAAAAGGGGAATGACTCTTTTACTTTATTATGCTAATTACAAATTTAGTTCATTAAAAAGGGGGAAAAGTGGTAAGTTTCTGCACATGCCTTTTTGAGTTTAATTAAAAAGGGAAAAAGGGGAAATCTAAAATTATTAGGAAACTAGGAAAAAGAGGAAACATTAAAAGAAAGGGGAAACACTAGGAAAAAGAAGTTAGTCCAACTTAGTAAGGTATCTACCATTTAAGAACTTTCTAATTTAAACTGAACTAGAAAAATAATAATGGGGAAAGTCATTAAAACCTATAAGGGATTTTGAGGACATCTAGGAGCGATTCTAGGAGTGACTCTAGGTGGGTGAGGGAAATAAGGGTAATTAATTAAAGAAATTAGTTTTTGGAGGAATGAAGGGGATGGGTGACACATGTACAAGGAGGATTATTATGAATTAAATTAATGAACTGTAAATTAAAAGGGGTTTTGGGAAATTTTTTAACCTCAAAACTCTATATAATGAAGGGAGGAAAATGATGATGGATCTCTTATGTTTGCATAGCGTTACGCTGCAGAAATCTATACTTGACTGACTTATCTTGTGGGATTTGGGATACCCATCTCGATGAGGAGTGGTATCTTGGCCTTGCAAGGTGAGCTGGGAGCTAGCTGAATCTATGGATAGTGTGCATGGCCCCTTTGTGACTTGAGGGGCTAAGGGGGAAGAAGATTTCCCCTAGCATTGGCTGAGAGGTAGCGGGAGTTTCACGAAGTGCGCGGGACATCAACTCAGAGCGGGCAATTGGGCAACAATATGCTTCCTTTATTTCTACGTGTTAGATGGTTAGTATGTTGTATGCTTTCAGTTATGTTCGCTTAATCAAGTAAATAATATGATAGTTTTAGCGTTTTACTTGATGACTGAAATTTCCCCATAGCCTTAGCTTGATGTTGATTTTTTTCCAATGGCCTTCAATCCCTGCATGTCTTGACCATACTATGGTTGATTGATTGTGATGATTGTGGTTTATTTCTTCTTTCGTCCCTATCCCATCATTCCATGCCTGAGCAGTCGGCTAGGATACTGATCTATGGTCATCGCTTCGACGTTAATAGACCTATGGATCTCAACGCCCTGCTTTATTGTGCATGGATGATGAGAAAAGGATGTTCCTAGCAGCTGTCTACCCCTTCCAATTTTTCTTGGTTGACTGGTGTTATTGTTCTTTGCAGCGATTGATTACCTCTGCAATTTTTATCCCTTCCCTCAACAAATCACTTTGATCCTCTTCGTTGATCTTGCGCTTTATGCATTCCTAGCGAAGTATCTCTGCATTCCAATACTTTTCCTGGCAAATTTAAATCTACATTGATACAAATCCCTGGCAAATTTACTGTGTGTTTTTGTTTATTTATATACTTCTGGTCTTCCATTTTAATCTACTTAGCATTTGTCCTCTGAATTTCATTACTTCTACCCTGCGGTTTACACTCTACCTCATTGATATTTAATTAAAGACATTTTTCCCTACGTTTTCCATACTTCTGGCCTACGAATCTCCCTCTTCCAATCTATGCACTCCATAGGCAGAATTGATGTGCGTTGAATAGCAAAGTGGTCGGTTTTCATGTGTTTTCCTTACTCTGCGTTGACATTAATTTATGGGTTGTTGGGACAACAAGTTATCATTTAAGACAGTAATGACCTGGTTATACACCTTTAGTTTTATCGAGTATCATCATATTCATTGGGACTATTATGCATTGACGACCCTTTTTTTTTAAACTTGTAGATGCCGCGACAACCTACCATGATAGGCACAACCTTACCCCTTTGTTTTTATTGTGATTGAATCTTGATTCATGCCTATATTTTCTGGTTGGGGATTTGTGATTTGATTCCATTTGGGACAACGACTCCTCTCAACAACTTTAATGAAATCAATTGGTGAATTTACCTGGCGAGTTACCGTTAGCTATTACACTCTCAAAATGCATTTTATGACTTCTTTGACTGTGGTTTTCCTTTGTTTGTTGCGATTTTATTGATATAACCCAGATCCATTCTCCTCTCAAAACTCGACAAATTTTTAATTGATAAACCGTAGTGAACTAGATGTTAACTTAGGCAAAACTCAATTTTTTTTTATTTAAGCATGAATTATATCTAGGATGAATTCTTACTCTGTTAGTGGAGTTTTCACTGTGGAATTATTGCTCATTATTATATTTATAGTTCTTTCTTAAAATCAGTAAGGTTGGAATGTTTACATTGGTTTTAGAGGACTTATTAAATTATGTTGGTTTTTGAAGAACTAGTTATTAAACGTTTTACGGTTGGACTATTCACCTCATAAATTTCGTTAAAGGTTGTGTGTTCTGAATCAGGCGCATCGTAACACTTAATCAATATAATTACCACTTATGAAGGGGAAAATGCTTCTAAAATTATTATTTGAGTGGACAAACTCAAAAATTCGGATGTTAACTCAACAAAATTCGGATGTTAAATCAACAAAATTCGGATGGTAAACTCAGAAATTTTAATGGTTGAATCACAGTGAACTTGATGTTAAACTCGGTTGACTTCGAATGGTAAACCCAACGTAGTGTATGAAAGAGATTTAGTTGACCAACCATTCTGTATGTATTTAATGGATATGCTTGAACCGCTCATTTTCATATATTTAATGTAGGGTACAAAGATCTCTTTATGGATTGCCATAACACAGGAAGCGATATCTATTTTTAGACAACAATATCATCTTTTACACCCTTAGCCTTAAATTCTTTATTATCTATCTTTATTGTTAGACTTATTATTGGACAGCAAGTGCAATAGTCAACATGTTTTACATTAATGTTGCTAATACTGTTAGATAGCGCGTTGTAAACTAATATTGTTAATAGTGTTGAATAATAGCGTTATATTGAAATTGGTATCATTGTATATATATTTGTTAAATTGTTAATTTAGATTGTGTATACTGATTTACTTTAGACTTGTTATTTTAGACAACAAAATCAAGTATTTTATCAGCAGCATAGATCAACAATTCACTTACTTTAGTGGGTGGGGTACAATTGATTGATCAGGGTATTTGACCTTGTTAAGTGCCTAACTTATTTCACCTTGATAAACTATTATGACCACAGTAGCATGGTAACAATTCACTGCTTCGCACTTAGAATTTTTTCTTAATAGTTAGTTGTTGGGTTATTGGTGAAGTCATAATAGCTGCACTTTTTCTTTTAGAATGACGTCTTCTTGCCTCTGTCGCCCTGTTGAGTGGGGTATGGGTGTGGTCTCCTTGTCATTCGTTTCGTACTAGTGTGTCAGATTTATCTAGAGCACTCGGTCCATATAGGATGTGTGGTGCCAAGGTTATTGACACGTCTGTCACCTAGGGATGACATGATTCTTGAGAAGGGGATCATGGCGGGCCCTATTGGACGGTGTTAAATGAGAACTTAGTTGGAGTCGGTGTGTTTTTTGTGAGTGTTGTCGAGCGATGTAAGTTTCTTTGGTGCATGGGTGGAACACCTTAACACGTTTGGTTCACGCTCCTTGAGTTTCTAGTCGTTTTCATCAAGGTCATCGTGTCGGGAGGGGGATGTCGTCTCTTAGCTTGTAGGCATGTGTTGTTTGTGTCGGGTGGGTAGTCGTTCCTCCTTTTTTTTCTACGCATGTTTCGCCCAATTTCCCTTGTGTTTTTGCATGGTGTCATAGTTTCCTGTTTCCTGGACTACATCCTTGTGTTCATCATCAGTGGTGTGGTTAAATTGTTTTCGTCGTCGCCTTCTTGCCTAAATTAAAAAAAAAAAGTGCAAAAAATTTTTGCAATTCTACTTCGCTTAGTCGTAACAATGGGGTCATTACATGAATTATGTTATAATAGGAAGATTATGTATTTGAAATTATTTGTTTCTGATTTATATTTTTACCCTGTATTTTATGGATATATTCTCAATACAAAATTTAATAGAAATTTAAAAAAAATGATTTTATTTGGGAATTTTTTTTTTGTATAAAATATTTATATTCATGAAAATTTTGGTTATAAAAAATGTAAATATTAAAATGTTTATCCTTCATTTTATAAAGAATAAATAAGGCTATAAAGGAAGTTATATTTAGGCTCAATTCCTTTGAAATTGGTTTTCTTGGATGATAGGTGTTTTCAAGAAGCACAATTTAAAATTGTGTTTTTTTTCGTTATTATTAGGGAAGGTCATTATCAATATTTTATTTAATATTTCTGAATTGAGCTTGATTAATAACCTCTGCTATTATATGATCATTGCTGGGGTTCTGCTCTAAAACCTGCACCATCTGCTGCCTCTCTCCCACAGCCATGGCCATGTAGGCCAAGGGAGGGGTGCCCCCAACCCCCTCCTACAACACTGTAACAAGAAAGGAGCATGAATCCAATATTTCAAAATGCCCAACATTCGAACTCCCAACCAACATGCAAAAAATAATCTAGGAGGATGAAATGCCGAAGGAAAAGCCAATGGATATCAACCCAAAAACCATCCAATCAAGATCTCAATGAACCTGGGAACTTGGCAAATGCATTCCACAAGCACCAATCACTCCCAAATACACAATCAGCTCATTGAGAATGGAGGATCAGAAACAGTACATGTGTGACTTTTCTCTAATAGGAAAATTCCAAGGATTATGGCCCTCAAAGAAAGACCTGGTCAAATGGATTCACCATTGGTGGAAACCCAAGGGCCATTACGACCTCCAACTAGGATCAAAAGGCTTCTTCACAATCATGTTGTACAATCTGGAGGATAGGAATTGAATATTCGAAGGTGGGTCGTACTTCTATAACTCGACAGGCCTATTTCTCTGATTCTATACAGAGTGATTCAGCCCAGAAAAAAAAGACTTCAAACATGCTCCGGTCTGGTTACAACTCTACTTGATTCCATGGGAATTATGGCTGGAGGAGATCCTTGCATGGATTGGCAACACCATTGGCAGTTGTGTCAAAGCTTCGGAGGCAACAAAACAATGAAGGTACACTACCTATGCCCACATATACATATATTTAGATATTTCTAAACCCCTCCTTGGAACAATCATCTTGGACTATCAAGACGAGGAATGGGCACAAACCTTGGACTATGACCATATCCCCTTTCGTTGCCTCAAGTGTTATGAGCATGACCATATTTTCCAAGAATGCCCTTTAACTAACCCCCCCAAGACATCTCAGAAAGACTCTGACAAAACCAAGGATGGATTCACTCAGGTCATAGGTAGACGGAAGCATCAGACAAAAAGGATACCACCCCAGGCACCGACTGGACCCCCCACCAAGAATTGGTTTGATGCCCTTCAAACCTCGGTGGATACCCCCTCTTCCTCCACCAACCCCCTGACAACCCCTACAACCGGCCAACTCTCTGCCACACACGATCCCCCTGCTCTCTACTCCTCACAACCAATAGTTGCAGCAACCTCCCTTCCAACCAATCTCGAGTCATATATGGGAGATCCAAACACAAATCTGGAGGATCCAGAGCTAGCAGGAATCGATATGGCACACCTGGAACAAGCCTATCGCAAGCAACAACTATATAAAATACCACCTAACCAGCTGCGCAAGGTGCATAAAGTCTTCCTTGACTCTTCCACTAGAGGTAAAGCCTGAGTCAACACAAACCTGGGAATACAAAAATAAACCACCAAGGAACAATGAAAAACCACAAAAGAGGAGAAAAAAAGAGGTAGGAAACCGAAACACCATCTCATCCACGACATCGATGACTTCCTTGTCAACTCAGGTCAAATTCAATTGATATTGGATAGATTCCCTCCCCCCTCCAACCCCCACTGTACTCATGAAGATACTATCCTAGAACATAAGAGGCCTCAACGCAAGGAGAAAACAAACCTTGCTCAAAGACAAAATCAGGAAGGAATAGCCATACATTCTACTCCTACAAGAAACGAAATGTGCGGTCATAGAGGCACAGAACACACTCCAATCATGTTGGACACATGCAAAGCATGTGGCAGTGGATGCTAATGGAGCAGTGGGAAGACTCTTGCCTGATAATTTTTTCACTTCCAAGTGGACCATCACAACCTCCTTTCGCCTTATTGTCTTGAACAAACAAGGCTACATCAAAAACGTCTATGGACCCCCCAGACCAGGGGAGAAAGAAGCATTCCTCCAGCACATAGAGTGGATAACAGACCTATTAGGCCCCCAAAGGTGAATCCTTGGGGGTGACTTCAACATGATCATAGGGCTGGAGGAGAAAAAAAGAGGCAATCACTTCCTGGGAAATGACAGCCTGCTCCTCCACCATACCATAGGCCATATGAACCTCATTGACATTGAAACAGACAATGGGCCTTTCACCTGGTCGAACAGACACATGGGAGCCCAACATATATCTAGCTGATTGGACCGCTTCCTCATTTCTGAAGATATCATGATGGACGGTCTAGCTTGGAATGCCACAGTCATTGATGCAGCAAGCTTAGATCATTGGCCAATTCTTCTAACCCTTAACATTACCAGCAAACCCGGACGAAAGCCCTTCCGTTTCGAAAAATTCTAGTTGACTCACCTAGACTTCCAAGCAAACATCAAGGCTTGGTGGGAAGCGGCGACCATCCAAACAGGAACGTCAATGTACAGATTCCAACAAAGACTAAAAAACCTTAAGCAACAACTCAAAACTTGGAACAAGACCACCTTTGGAAATATCTTCCAAGCTCAAGAAATTCTCCAACAACAAATGCAAAAACTACATTATCAAATCAGAACACAAGGTCTAACGAAAGCCATAAAATTATAGGAAACACTTCTCAACCATCAAATTGCTGACAGGAAAGCGCAAGAGGAGGTTCTCTGGAGACAAAAATCTCACATCACTTGGCTGAAAGAGGGGGAAAGAAACACTAAATTCTTCCAGAGATCGATGGTACAGAGGTGCTAGTCCAATCACATTACACATCTCATTTCAGCACAAGGCACAGAAATGCAACAACATGCGGATGTGGAAAAAGAGCTTCTTACCTACTACCAATATCTCTTCACAGAACCCCCAACTGATCGCTCACAAGCCATATCTTCTATCCTCAAGCACATACCCAAGGAGGTCACTAAGGAGAAAAATGAAGCACTGATGAGACCAATCACTCAAGAAGAGGTAGATCAGTCACTAAAGGCCACCCCACTCGGTAAGGCACCTGGACCAGACAACTTCACTTTTGATTTCTTTCATTACTATTGGAATATCATCTATAAGGATGTGTGGGAAATCATTGAGGACTCTAGAAGATCTGGAAAGGTCCTTCAAGCCCTCAATTCAACTTTTCTCACCCATGTCCCTAAAGAGATTCACACCACCTTTCCAGCTCACTTTAGACCCATAGCCCTCTTCAATGTAATCTATAAACTCCTAACAAAGATCATTTCCGCCAGGCTCAAGCCCATCTTACCATTCCTAATCTCCCCTGAGAAATTGGGTTACATAGAAGGGCGCCAGATTCTGGATAGCATCATCCTAGCTCACAAAGTTATCCATTCCCTCTGCTCCACTAAAACTTAGGGCATGCTCCTAAATTTGGATCTCTCCAAAGCCTTCGACAAACTAAACTGGGCCTACTTGAAATCCACTCTCCTAGCCTTCAGATTCGAGCCCGCCTAGGTCTCTTGGATTGTTAACCTCACCTCTTTAGCATTGCTCTCAATCCTTGTCAATGGTGTCCCCTCCAAACCCTTCTCCTCCTCAAGAGGAAATAGACAAGGAGACCCTCTCTCACCCTTCCTTTTCATCCTCATGGTAGAAGGGCTTAGTCACATGCTTAAAGCAACCATCAGGGACCACTCTCTCTCGGGACTTGTCCCCCATGGCATTTCTCCCCCCATCTCTCACAGCCAATTTGTAGACAACCTCCTTCAGATGGGAATTTCCACCGCCAAAGAAGCCCTTTGTTTCAGATCCACCATTGACCTCTTCTGTGAAGCTTCAGGAATGGAGATGAACTTAACCAAATCCTAGGTCTTCTTTTCCAACACGCCTTTAGTCATCCAAAACCATCTCACTCACCTCCTAGGCTTTACCTATAGTGTCCTTCCATCAGTCTACCTGGGCATCCCCCTCATCGATAACTCTCCCAGGAATGCCTCCTGGAACTCCTTATTGTCCAATTTTAGGAAGAGACTCTCCCTCTGGACCTGTCAAGCTCTCAATCTTCCTGGGAACCTCGTTCTCCTTAAATCCGTCCTCCAAGCTCTCCTGATATACACCTTTTCTACCTTAGTGGCCCCGATTTCTATCCATAGCACCCTGAGGTCAATCCAAAGAAGCTTTTTATGGGAAGGTGTCAAGGAAGGACGCAAAATCTCCTTGGTAAGCTGGAAAAAGGTCTGTAACCCAAAAAAAGCATGTGGCCTCAGTTTACATGACCCAGCCACTCTTAACAAAGTCCTCAATGCTAAAATTTGGTGGTGATGGCTGAAAAGACCCCAGGATATTTGGGCACATTTGTGGAGGAAAAAATATACCCCTACTACCCTAGAAAAATAACTCATCAGATGGAACGGTCAAAGCCCAGGTTCACTCATTTGGAATGCTGCCAGAAATAATCGAGGGCTTGTCATTGACCACTCATTGTGGGAACTGCAAAATGGCACTTCAACAAACTTCTGGATTGACTCATGGAAACAACTCCCCACCTTGAACACGGATCCCAACCTCAGAGACCTCATTCCCCTTACAACTATCGCGGGACTACACAAACTCATCAATTTCTGGAAGCCCTTTGATCCAGGATAATTATGTTGCACCTGGAAAAACACTCACGAGCATCTAAATATTCCTCTACATGTCCACCTCTGACCCCTACAGGAGCACCTCGCCTCCAGGAAAATCTTTAGTCAACAAGGGGAGGACATCCTCAGGTGGGGCCTCTCCCTCACATGTGCCTTCAACATTCCTGAACTGTATTCCCTAAAACCAAATCACAACACCTTGCCTTGTGAGGAAATTTGGGAAAAAATATGGGATGTGAAATCTTGGCCGAAAGTCAGCACCTTCCTCTAGTTAGTGGCACACGACAGTATCCTCACTTGGGATAACTTAAGAAAATGAGGTTTCATCGGGCTGTCTTGGTGTAAGCTCTGTGAAAAAGAGGAAGAAACTCTAAATCATCTCCTCAACCTCTGCCCCTACATCTCGTGCATTTGGGACCAGAGAGCCAACATCATGAGAACACTGAATAAAAATTGCCTAGGCCCAAAAGATATTATTGTAGGATGGAGAAGCTCGATCTTCCACTCTCCCATTCTTAATAGAATCTGGAAACTACTCCCAGGCTTTATCCTATGGCAGATATAGAAAGAGAGAAACAAAAGAATTTTCAACTCAGTCACTAGAACGTGGCTAGAGGTTTGGAACACAATCCACACCAATATCAATGAAACCATATCATTGCATCCCTAGACGACATAGGATGTATAAATCCCTCAGAATGAAGATCACATCATCAAATCTTGGAACATAAATATCACCCCAACCCCGGAATGGCCCAAGGTAGCTGCAGGCCGCACGAGCAGCCCCACCCTTTGGGAAGGTCCACCTCAGAATTTATTTAAACTCAATTTTTATGGAGCCTCCAAAGGGAACCTGGGACAAGCTAGGTATGGGGAATTCATCCACAACAGTGATGGAGAAATCCTACACATCCTAATAGGTAGCATGGGGCATACTACCAACAATGTTGCAAAAATCTGGAGCCTTCTCTGTGGGTTACAAGTAGCTTCGGAGCTACATCTCTTTCCTCTCATCACGGAAGGTGATTCACAAATTGTTGTCAAGCTCCTCTCTCATGTGATCAATGGGGAAGATCCAAAGAAATTATCTCCCAGTTGGCGACTCACAAATGGGCTCTGCAAAATTAATTCTATTCTCTAGCCCCAACAGGTCATCCTTCCCTCCCATGTTAGAAGAACGGCCAACCAAGTAGTTGATTGGATGGAAAATTTTAAAGTCAAGCTGGAAGAAGGCACCTTCTCCTGTACTCCTTCTACCAACCCCACTCACCCTGTGGTCATCTTTTGTAAGACCATATCTCACACCAAAGATCTTCCCCCGGATAGGGTGCTCGATTGACATGACAACTACATCAATGCCTGCCACCACCTAGCCACCTCATAGGCCACCTGGCGTATGTTCCTCTCCACATTCTCACCCTGGTCACTTCTGATCATTACACCACCTTCCGCCATCCTCACTCCTGCACTTGCATTTCAACGTTCACTCACGCGGGGAGCTCTACAACTCGTGTATCCTCACGATGCAGTGTAGATGCTCTTCCCCATCACTTCATCTTGAACCTTGGCCCCTGCTTCTTCCGAACATGATGGTTACTCTAGATCTTCATTTCCTTTGTTTTCAATTCCAAGCACCAATTTTCCATAGCTCCCCCTCCCCTCTGCCAGCCTCCGAGCTCTGGTGTGACCTCACGAGGTTTCTAGTTGGATTTCTGTGTTTGTTCCACACTATGCCACATCCTTGTGGAAGGTCAAAGTGAGGGGCGGCTTGGTACTTAGCTCATGGTATACTTCTTCCTACAACAGGGGCTCAGGATGAACCAGTCACTCCCTCTACAGTGCTCCCAGAAGCTTTTCCTGCAGACCCTCCCCTCAAGGCTCTACCAGCTAACTAGGCCCATGAAGCTCCTCTTGCAGTTCCAACCCATGAAGAGACTCCTCCCTTGGAACCCCTTCTCATGGCCTCCCCAAACCAGACACCTTGCGCCCAACCAACTGGTGACCAACCTTCCTGCAACCTCTCCCGCCTCTCAAACCCCTATGGTTGTAGGGTTGAGTGGTTCGATCTGTATAGGAATTTTCTCAGCTATGTGCCTCTGCCTTTGTCTCCCCCTCCACTTCCCTTTAACCCTCCCTTCCCCCCTCGACCCCCTTTCACTACCCCCCTTCCCACCTCCCCCCTGAGATCCTCCTCCCATGTGCCTTATGCACGGACAGAACATAACTCTTGGAAGATATCAAATTGATGAAAAAAGACCCAGAAATTATCAATTCGATGAAAAAAGATTTAGAAGAGATCAAAGCGACAATGCTCGATGCACAGCAGAAGGAAGCCAATCACTGGACAAGAGTGGACACCCTGATGATGTTCATGCAATATCTTCAACAAGCCATGGCGGAACGTGGAAAAGGAAAATCTCCGGTGAAGCATGTTTTTGCAGGACTATGTCTTGGTCCAGGTTTTTAGGGTCTTGCTGTGTTTTATGAGTTTTTTTTTTACACCTTACTTATGCACCTCGGTCCTGCATGGCCTAGTAGTCTAGTTACCTTTCAGTGGCATGACCATGGCAATGGTGGTTTCCCAACTGGGCACCGGAGTGATGTGATTTTATGGACATCTGGCATTACTAGTTTTTGGACATCTGGCACAGTGGTTTCCCTTCTGGGCACTACAACCATGTGGCTAATAGCCCACAGACAACTGTAATTTTCTGAAAGGAATCAATACAATACAACACTCTAACTTACAATATATATATATATATATATATATATTATTTAATATTTTGTTTTTCATGTCTATTCATGTTGTTTTAATTATACATACTCCATCTAATCATTGTTGTATTTTAAAATTTTCTAAATTTGAAAAGAGGTTTTCTTAATATATTTTTTAAATTTCATTATGATATTTGTTTAAGATCAATTTATGAAATATGAAAATATTATAGGAACTTTTCCATAAAAAAATTGTATACTTCCTTTTTTTAAACATGCACTTTAGTAAATTCAATAGTAAAATAATTATACTTTCTATACTTATTTAACAATTGTTCTTTCATGCATTGCTAACATGCACTCTTTGTATTTGAATATATATATATATATATATATATATATATATATATAATTTATTTTATACTCTTTTATAAGTCAATGTCATTTTTATAATTAAAACAAATTTTGAAAGGTTCATGGGCATTAAAAATGTAACACAACTAGAATTAATACATAAAAATAAAATGTTCAATGTGCTAATGGATAGAACCTCAATAAAATGATCTTACCCACACCACAATATATATATATATATATATATAGAGAGAGAGAGAGAGAGAGAGAGATCTTAACATAATATATTTTGTATATATGGATGCATAACAATCATAGAATTTATCATGGTGCAATCTATAAGCTATATGATCCATATGTGGCATTAAGAATGCAACACAACTACAACTAATATATA
>ML780655.1:349309-364153 GCA_009831015.1 Picea engelmannii | reverse complement strand
ATATATATATATATATATATATATATATATATATATATATATATATATATATATATATATATATATATATATATATATATAACGATCATAGTTTTTGTCATGGTGCAATATATACACTATATGATGCATACATGGTTTAGTTAAATGTCATAACAAGAATAAATCATCATATGCAACATATATATCAAGTACATTTGTTAGCAAAGTCTTTAATATGTGTATCATTTATTGAAAGGGTTTTCAATCAATGTCTTTATCACAAGTATAATTCATTATCTACAAAGTTGAAGATGATTTTCTATGAATTTCTTTAGGACAAGTATAAATAATTGTCTACAAAGTAAAATATGATTCAAGACATTGCATTGTGACGAACATTTCTTAATGTCGTGATAGTTAAATGTCCTTATAACACGAATAAATCATTATCTGCAAATTTAAAGTTGATTTTCTATCAATGTTCTTAGAACACATATAAATCATCATATAAAACATATATATCAAGTATATTTGTTATCAATGTCTTTAATACGTGTATACATTATTAATTTATTTTTTTATCTTGTCGATGTCCTTATCACAGGTATAATTCATTATCTGCAAATTTGAATATGACTTTTTATCAATGTCCTTAAGACAAGCATAAATGATTGTCTACAAAGTAAAATATGATTCAAGACATTGCATTGAACATTTCCCAACATCATGATTGTGAAAAAAAATTCCCAACATTGTAATGATTCAAGACATTGCATTGTGACACAAATTTCCTATGTCACATTGTGACAACCATTTCCCAACATTAAAAAAACAAAATATGATTCTACAGAGTGTCTTGTATTTCCCGACATCACACTATAATGAACATTTCCAAACATCATATTGTGACGAACATTTCCCAGTGTTGCAATGTGTTGAACATTTCCTAATGTCTCATTATGACGAACATTTCCCAACATCACAATGTGATGAACATTTCCCAATATCACATTGTGACGAACATTTCCCAAAGTGGATTTGTGACTAACATTTCTCATTATCACAATGTGACGAACATTTCACAATGTCGCATTGTGACGAACATTTCCCAATGTCCCTTTCTGATGAACATTTCACAACGTCCCATTGTGATGAACATTTTCCAACATCACATTGTGGCACACATCTCCCAATGTCGCAATGTGATGAACATTTTGTAGTTTCTCACTTTAACAAACAAACCACAATCATTTTTATTGTGACGAACATTTCCCAACGTCGCAATGTGACAAAAATTTCCTAATGTAGAATTGTGATGAACATTTCACAACATCGCAATGTGATGAACATTTCCTAGCATCGCATTCTAATGAACATTTTGCAATGTCTCATTATGAGGCCCATTTCCCAATGTTGCAAAAGTAAAATACAATTCTACAATATTTCAAGTGTTTCATCACATCACATTATGATCAACATTTCCCTACGTCACAAGGTGACGAACAATTCCCAACATCGCAATGTCACGAATGTTTCCCAATGTTACAATGTAATGAACATTTTCCAATATATATATATAGACATATACATATATATATTGTCATTGTCATAAAAAAAATTGGTTGTCAAAATGCAAAGAAATATCTCCTTATGTCACATTGTGACGAACATTTCCAATATCAATATAAACATTATATATATTGTACAACACGCATAGTCATGGGAATGGTCACTTGTGGTCAACCATAGCCATGGTCAACCCTATTCATGATCATCCAGAGTCATTGTCATGGTCATCATCAATTCAATTTAACTATGGTCATTATCAAGCATATTCTACCATATCAACCATGATTAGAGTCAACCTTATTTAACCACTATAATGGTCAACCATGAAGTCATGGTTTACCATAGTTAACTATACTCATGGTCAAGCATAGGCTATCACTCTTAACCATACCATGGATTTTTATTACACTTTACTAATATATAATTAAAGTATTACTTTATTATTGTATTAATACTTTATTAATGTATTATTTATTAATGTATAAATACTTGATTAATACATTAACGTATTAATTAATAATGTATAAATATATTAATTATAGTATATTTAAACATCATAATAATGAGATAATACATTATTAAAAAAAGGAAAAAACCTATCAATGTCCTTAGAAGAAAATAATGACCTGGTTGAGGTGACTAGAGCAACTGCAAGCTAGGGTTTGGTAGATGCGGCCGCAACAGAGGAAAGCATGAGTACCAAGGGGTGTGGTAATGGAACCCCCTCATACAAGCAGGTAGTAGTAGATAGAGGGAAAGTTCCAGGAGGCATAGGTTTCAAGGCACCAATGATAAGCACCTCGAGATCAGTACCAGAAAAGAGTCAGGAAAGAAACCAGAGGAAAAGCAATGGCATTGGGGAAGAAGCCAGATAAACTCAGAATGTTGCGTAAGAAACGGCGAGCCCCAATGAGGAAGAAGGGAGCAACCCATGTTAGCCAAAGACAACAATGATACCCAAGGTAATATTGGACGATCTGCAAACGCAACTCTACAGAGACCAGATGAAGACGCATGCACTAATCTACAATTTTATGGGTTTGTGGCCCATAGAAAAAACGTTTCTCAACTAGATTAAATATCAATGGAAGCAAAGCGGAGAAGTGGATCTTCACCTGGGCTCGAAAGGCTTCTTTATAGTAGTTTTCATGAACCTGGAAGATAGGGATAAGATCTTTGAGGGGGGGCATACTTCCATGCCTCAACAGGACTATACATGCGACCATGGAAGGAAAACTTCTCCCCAGAAAAAGAAACCTTAAAAAATGTAATGTATGGTTGAGACTTTACTCCTTGCCATTATATTACTGGCTACCTTCCACCTTTGAAGCAATAGGGAAAAAACTAGGAAAATATGTGAAGACATCAGAAGAAACCCTAAAAGGATGATACACCTCCTATGGAATAATATGCATAGAGATGGATGTGTCGGGGGCACTCCCAGAAGCCCTAAGCCTGGAATTCATGGGCAAGGAATAGATACAAAACATTGACTATGAGAAGATCCCATTCAGATGCAGGAGATGTCACGAACATGGACACCTAATCAGAGAATGTTTGATGATTAAAAAATAAGAAGTGGAAAACCCCAAACTATAGCAGGATGAAGATGGGTTTATAAAACCAAACCACAGAAATAGAGTTAACAAGAAACAAAGTAAAACCCCAACAGGGAGAAATCCAAAGGCCAGAAATAAATCAGAAGGATGGGACAAGAACAACAAAGAGGAGGAAGGAGGAAAGGAAAAGACAAAATATAAAGAAGCCAGGGAACAACAACAAATGAGGATACATATAACCCAAGGAAGGAGATGGGACAAGGGGTAGCGCAATTCCTATGGACGAAGAAACTAGAGATATCCCCACCCCCATGCAGGAGGCAGAAGAAGACTCGGAACTGACTCCAAGCAAGGTAGAAATAGAGTATCTTGATCTAAGAGACATTGTGGAAAGGGAAGGAATCAATCTCTCGAACATACGTGAGCAATGGAAAAGGAAAGGCATAGAAAATTTACCAACGGAGCAACTAGATCGCATCCAATACATGTTCCTCTTAATGGAGGAAGCCAAATCTAGAGGGCTCAATCACACACACAGAGAGACAGGACACCTAGGAATCAAAGTAGGTGAAGGACAACCGCAACTCTCACCCAAGAAGATGAGAATGAAAAAAGACAGGAAATCAAACAATGTATCCCTAGAGGAACTAGGAGCTCTATTGATAAACTGAGGTAAGATAAAAAAAATCTTTCCCAACTCCCCCCCACATGTTTAAATGAATATTATAAAATGGAATATAAGAGGCCTAAACATCCCACAAAAGCAGAGAATTCTTAGAAATAGGCTGAGGAAGGAACAACCCGACCTTTGTTTCATCCAAGAGACAAAATGCACTATAGACAGAATGGAAACAATTAGAAAAAAACAATGGAGAAATTACAAGATGTTGGTTGTCAAAGGATAGCAGATGGCAAGAGGAATCCTTGCCTTGTGGAATTCACAAGTGATGAACCTAATAGCAATCGAGGCTACCAGGCACACACTTTCAGTTAACATGCAAATCATTGAGAATACAGAGATGATTCTATGCACTAATGTGTATGGCCCCCATATGCTAGAGAAAAAGAGAAGAATGCTTCTAGACCTAGAAGACCTAAAAACCTGCTCCAACAACCTCCACTGGATCTTGGCAGGGGACTTCAACATCATTACATCACTTGCAGAAAAAAAGGAGGCACCAGGAGATTGGATAGAGATGCTAAATAATTCTCAACGGTCATAGACACAACAGAGATGGTGGACATCATAACCAATAACAGACACTTCACTTGGAACAATAAATGGATAAATCAACATCAGGTTGTGACAAGACTCAATAGATTCTTGGTGTCGAAATCAATCATTATGAAGGGGTTAACCTTAGATTCCAGCATCCTTCCCTGGTGGGGTTCTGATCACTGGTCAGTCCAACTAGAAGCAAACTTCCCAACCACCCCAAAGAACAGACCATTCAGATTTGAGAAATTATGGATGGAACACGCCACCTTCAAGGAGAACATCAACCAGTGGTGGCAGGAGGAATAACTGGAGCAAGGGACACGGATGTTCAAACTATATAACAAACTAAAGTACATCAAATATAATCTCAAGGAGTGGAACAAGGAATTTTTTTTCAATATAAACCAAGAGAAGAAAAATATTGAAGACAGAATGAGAAGACTCCAGGAAGTTTGCATGGTGGAGGGATACACAAAGAACCAAAAAAATCAAGAGATCCAAATGACCCAGGAATGGGAAGGAAGATGCCAGCAGGCATAAATTCTATGGCGCCAAAATTCTTGAATCATATGGCTAAACAAAGGAGAGTGGAACACCAAGTTTTTTCATAGAACAACCATTGCCAGAAGAGCCCACAACAAAATCCTGAAAATTAAGGGTCAGGATGGGATTGAGTGAGAATCCCACAAGGAGATTGAAAATACCCTGGTAAGTCACTTCCATGGGATAGCCCAGGAACCCAACAAAGACTGAACGGAGTCTATCCAAAGCTTAACGTAGCACATCCCCCATCTAGTCATAGAGGAACATAATAATAGCCTAAACAAACCCATAGCTAAGGAGGAAATTGATCAAGTGATCCAGGAGATGCCCAACGAGAAAGCCCCAGGTCCAAATGGTTTCACAATTGAATTCTTCAAATCTTGTTGGGAAGTGGTGAAACACGATATTGGTGGTGGAGGACTCTAGACAATTAGCCTCCATCCTAAAAACATTAAATGCCACAATGATTACTCTAATCCCCAAAGAAACTGAAGCAAGGACCCCTGATCACTATAGACCCATAGCTTTATGCAATTTGGTTTACAAGATAATCTTTGAAGTCATAGCCAATAGATTGAAACCCCTCCTACCCACACTGATTTCATAAGAACGGGCAGGTTTTGTGGAAGGACGACAAATCATGGACAACATCATCCATGCTCATGAGCTAATCCACACCCTGAAAATCTATAGGAGAGGGGGGATGATAATACAACTTGACCTAGCAAAAGCCTATGAAAAAATTAGCTCGCACTACATGGTTAAGACTCTGGAAGCCTTTGGTTTCACCCAACATTGGATCAGTTGGATTATCATCCTAGTCTCAACGACAAGTTTCTCACTCCTGATAAATGGAGCCCTAGCCAAACCCTTATGGCCCACTAGAGGCATCAGACAAGGAGACCCACTATCCCCCTTCCTATTCATCCTGATGATGGAAGGTCTTAGTCGAAGAATAAAAAGTGCAACAACAGCAGGAGAAAGAACATGCCTCAAACCTTTCGAAAACTTTCCTACTTCCACAAACCAACAGTTCGTGGATGAAACCTTACTCCATGGCATACCCACAGCCAAAGAAGCAAAAACTTTCAAAAGTATATTAGAAGAGTTTGGGGAAGCCTCAGGAGCCGAGATCAACCATTCCAAATCAATGATCTACTTTTTCAACACCAACCCTGCAATCCAAAGGAACCTGGCAAATATTTTGGGCTTTGAGAGCAAAACTCTCCCAACTAAATACTTGGGCATCCCTAACGGATAGAGATTACAAAATGGAAACTTGGGAAGGAGTACTCAACAAGCTACAGGAGAGGGTGAAAAATTGGACGTACATATCCCTCAACCTAGCAGTGAGACTGGTATTGACCAAGACAGTTCAGCAAGCAATTCCAACCTATATGATGTTTGTTTTTCCCACCCCCAAAGGAATACTACAAAAAATAAGGACCATCCAAAGGGAATTCCTATGGCGAGGAGCGGAAACAAAGAAAAAATGGGCCCTAGTGGCTTGGGAGAGGGTTTGCAAGCCAAAATGCAAAGGAGGATTAGGGCTACAAGATCCACAAGTAACCAACGAAGCCTATGGGGAGAAACTTTGGTGGCGATGGGTTAAAGAATTTTCTACCCTGTGGGAAACCCTCTAGAAGGCCAAGTATGCCCCGGACATAAACAACTAGGACCGAATTCATTTTATGGGCACCATGGAGGGATCAACCATATGAAACCTATCTTGGAGCAACAAGAACTGGGTCCAGACACACAACTTATGGGAAGTAAGGAATGGTAAAATAGTCATATTTTGGGAGGATGCTTGGAAACAAGATCCCAAGATGGGAAATCTGAACAAGGATGAACTCCAACAGGACATGATCGTGCAAGGAAAAAAAATGTCCACCACTATTGGAAGAAAGAAACAGATCGAATAGATGGATAATCTGGGACAATATCAATTCACAAACTAGCGATCAGACCACAACCATCGCGAGAGAGGTGGAGGAGGAACTGAGGAAAAGGAAAATTGCAGTCTCAGATGAAGAAGACCAATTAATATGGGGCCGGAAAAATGGCTAGGAATTCAAATTGAAGGAAGCTTGACATTACATCGTGGACCAAGATCAAGAATACCTAGCGCAACTATGGGATAAGCTCTGGAGCAACCCTCATTGGCCAAAAGTAAAAAAATTCAAATGGTTATTACTTCACAACCAAATTCTAACCAAGGAAAACCTAAGGAAAAGGGGCTTCATAGGTGTGTCATGGTGCCACCTCTATCAAGCTAAGTAAGAAACAAGGAATCATCTCCTCGATGAATGTATCTACACATCAGAGATATGGGACTGGGTGGTAGGTATTTTTCGACAGTCCAATAGGACCCGAGGTAACATCTGCCCAACCATCAACAACTGGAATGAGAGTTACATTGAAAATGAAGAGGTGAACCTATGTTGGACTCTCATTCTAGAGATGATCATATGGACAATATGGAAAGAAAGGAACTAGCGCATCTTCAAGAATGAAAGCCTTCCGGAAAGGAAAATCAAAGAAAAGATAATCTCCATGATAAGAGAAACGGTGCAGAGCTGCAACTACCAGAATGGGAAAGCGCACCTCGCAGGTCAAGACTCTAGAGTCCTAAAATATTTTCACCTAAAAGACGGGTGCAACCGCACACAAATGGGATGACCACCACAACTCCAACTAAGTGAGTGCAACTGGAATCCCCCTCCAACAAAATCCCTCAAGTTGAATTTCGACGAGGTGGAAAAAGGAAACCCAGGCATGACAAGAATGGGTAGGGTTATTAGGGATAGTGGCAGCAACAAAATCTGGATGTACGTCGAGAGTATGGGAAAGTCAACTAACAATGCAGCAGAATTCAAAGCCCTGGAGATTGGCCTCAAGATTCTAAGCCATGAAAGGATGACAAACACTATTGTGGAAGGTGAATCCACTCTGGTAATAAACACAGTGGAGAGACTCCAAAATGGCACCAGAGTGGGCAAAGTTCATAGAAATTAGCGCTTGGCACACTCCCTACAAAAAATCTAGGAGAATCTCCAAAAGATGAACACAGTGGAGTTGCGTTGGGTATGCAGGTCAGCGAATGGCTTGGTGGATAGAATCTCTAATGAAGGGGTTAGAAAGGAAGGATCTGAGTTAGACACCACCTAGAGAAACATCCCAAATGGTCAATTCAGAATAGACTGCAGACAACTAGCGACAAAAGACCGTGATGGAAGCTTAAGTACGGAAGGTCACATCGAGTAGAGTGGTGTAAGTCTAATAGGTAGGCACGATGAATCTAAGCAGAATCTTCATGGACAACACCCAATTACAAGTGAAAATGCAGGATCAGAGCACACAACAAATGGGGATACGACATAAAGGTCACATCAGTAGGAATAAGCGCAGAGTTAGTGTAGGGGAAAGTACAAATGGGGATCAGCAGGTCGTGAGTGATGTAGGACAAAAGATATTACCACGCATTAGTAGGTTCACATCCCTGCCAAGAACAGATACGGGGAAGAGAAAATTTGGTTACATAACAAGAAGGGGAAATGGTCAGTGCAGGGATAACATAAAGATTGTCATGGTCACACATACCGAGACATAGAAAAAGGACGGGAAGGACTACCCTTACGAGCAGACCATAATTGCAAGGATGAGTCTGCATCAGAATAATTTCCATAAGAGGCCAAGCACTAGAAATAAACATAGTTCGATAAAGTGCAACAGCAAAAGCCACCAAAAAAACAAGGGCCTGATAAGAAGGAACCCCTGGGTAAATAGGAAGAAGAGGAGAATTCAGGGAAATAACCACCACAAGCCAACCAAGATGGTG
The DNA here is from genome assembly GCA_009831015.1 of Picea engelmannii. Taxonomy (NCBI): domain Eukaryota; kingdom Viridiplantae; phylum Streptophyta; class Pinopsida; order Pinales; family Pinaceae; genus Picea; species Picea engelmannii. Next base: position 355,443 of record ML780655.1, on the reverse strand, counting down.
TGTATGAAGAAAATGCATGTCAAAAGAAACACCCAAATGGATGAAAATCTAATAAGCCATAGGAAGATTTCAAGGATGGAGCAAGAAGCCCGAGACCCCAAGGGCACCTTCCAGGCACTGTTCGAACCAAAAGGTCAAGCGACCATCACCCGGTGGGAGAAGGAAATCACTTCCAAGAACAAGGGCAAAGCATGGGACGAACTGATCCAGGAAGCAAACTGGATAACAAACCCAGGGACCACGCAGTTCAGGGAAACCCTCTACCATAAGACGGTAGAGATGGTGTGGCAGACAAATAAGTTAATAGGCAAAGTGAGCACAGAAAAGAAAGATGCCAGCCGGAAGGGTAACAAGGCCCCCAAAAAGTTGCTAAAATAAATATTGAGTCGCCTCAGTAACTTGGACGCTAGTACAAAATGAATTGCAGAGGACCAAAAGAACTAGAAGGAGAAGCTGGAGTGAATGGTTGGCCAATTCCACTTATACTTGCGCTACGTCCATCATATGGGCATCACACTTGCTGATGGGAATGGAGCACTATCCTGGATCAGGAAGACCCACACGGTGGCCAAGAGGGAGGAGGGCAAGGAAAAGTCTAAAGATGGAAAGAAGAATCTCATAATCCTTTACTAACGTTGGGTAGCCAATGACCAGTGAATATTATTGGGTCAGTCTTAATTGTTGTCTTGTGTTTTTATGGTTTTGTTATGATTAGCTTGTCAAAACTAGATATGATGGGGCTTGACCAATTTCCCAATGTGGCGGTCCAGCCATACCCCTATGCTATCTTAAAGAATGCAACTCTGGAACCCTTGGGCTGTTTTCCTTTTTGGTAGACCAGGGGGTTTCCTCTTTTTGTATATTACTATTTTTTAGTAATACAAATACTCACACTCACTTACAAAAAAAAATGAGATAATACATTATTATAATGTATTAATGTGCCTATAGATTATTACATATTACATATTTATGTATCATTACTTTATTAATATATCATTACCTTATTAATGCATTATTCTATTATTGTATAAATATTTTACTAATGTATTAATACTTAAAAATATATTATTATTATTATTAATATATGGATTGTTTTTATTATTACTTTAACAATGTATTATTAATCTTTTACTTTAATCCATTACAAGATACTCATTATGAGTTTTATTCATGTCATTATGAGAATTGAATCTAAGAATCATTCCTCACAACCATCCAAATTACACCCAATTGACCTTTTACTTTATTATTATATTAATATTAATAATATTTTTACTTTATTATTATATTAATACTTTAACAATTTAGTAATTTTTTTTTTTAACTGAAACGATTATGATTATATTGATAAAAGATCATCGGCCTTGCCTGAAAAAGGTACATAGAGAAAAACATCCCAAGTATAGATTCTGATTTATCTTATCGGATTGCAAATTCACTTTCCTATGTTTCCAGTTATCCAAATAAACTACATTCCATGATTCCTTACATGAATAATTTCGAACAGATTGACGGCCTAATATTTGACTAAAGGAACTCTTGGTTATTTTTTCTTTCCGAATCGACTTCTGGTCATCATTGGTTGAATTTCTGGTGGTGTCTTTTTCCTCTTCTCAATTGTTGTCCATCCTTCTTTGGCAGGTATTGTTGTTGTTGATTCAATTCTCCCCTTATTTTCCTGGTTCGGGGGTCTTGCTTTCTTTGGGGATATCAATGATGCTTCATCTTTTTCGTCTTTGTCGGCCTCGTCTGCCCATCTTGAAGGAGGTGGGGGTCTGAAGAGTACCTTGCTTTCTATTCTTGTATCCGGAGTGTCTGAAGCCTTGATACTTTCTATTCCCGGGTCAAGAGGAGTTGAAGCTTTGTTCTTCGATTGAGGGACATTCTTGGAATGATTCAGAGGTGTCTCCTGAGTAGACGTGCCTTTGGAATCAAGGCTCAGAGGGTCTGATTCTTGAGAAGATTTTCGGATGTTTGTAATAATTAGTTGATGATCTTCATTGGAGCCTTCCCACCATGTTGATTTGCGATGTTGCTTTCCCGCTTTCCTATTCCCCTTTGTGCATTGAGATGCTATGTGCCCTGTTTTGAAACAAGCCCTGCAACGCAATGAGATTCTTTCATAGTCTAGCTTTTGGGTCCAGGTGTAGTTTTTGCAACCCAAAATAATTTCTGCTGGAAACCCTTTGCTAAAATCCATTTCCACACAAATTCTGGCATATGAAGTGGTGCTGCGAATTCTTTTTTCTTTACTTGCAGAATAAAACTTTCCTAATGAAGATCCAATATCTCGAAGAGAAGTTTCGCCCCAAAAATGCAAGGGGAGATTCGGAAGTCTGACCCAAACTGGAGCAGAAGAAAGAACAGCATTCAGAGGATTGAAGCAAGGAGTCCAAACCATCATGCACAAACCTGAGTTTCCCCAAAACCAAGGGCAAGAGGCTAGGATCAAATCTCGATCTGCTGTCAGATCAAACTCTGCAATGAAGAAACCCTTCGAGCAGGGGTGAATGAACAAATCTTCCTTGATGAGAGGCTTCCAATGGGCTGAGATCCAGCCATTGAGATCCACAAGCCGCGACCAAAGTCCATTGAACCGGCATATTAAAGCATTTTCCCGGAAGTAATCTTCCTCGTCTTCAACTTCCTGACCCATGTGAAGAGAAATCGTTGGAGCTTCTTTAACCGAGCACGAGGCAGAAGGGAAGGAGCGAACTGAAGTTTTTGATTTAACAGCATCACTGTAGGAGGATGGAACACTACCCGGAGGGTCGGAGCCGAGGGGAGCCGCGCATGTCTGAGCAGCTGTAGAACTGAGATGAACAGCTCCGTTTCGACCTGGTCCACTGTGGGAGAGAGCCGCCATTGAAGAGGGGCGTGCGATCTTTGAAGGAAGAGCAGCTGCGGCCAAGAGGCCGAGCTGCAGAAAGGAGGCGGCTAGGGTTTAACCCTGGCCGCGGAATCGCTGAGAGCCCGAGCGTTCATCCGTTGAAAGTAACACAATCATATAATTTAACAATTTAGTAATTAATACTATATAAATTTCTTAATTAATACATGGAGCTATTAATGCATTAATTAATTAAAACTTTGTTTTATACATTCATGTAAATTAATACTTTAATTTATACATTATATTAATATAATAATGTATTACTACTTTAGTAATGTGTTTATTAAAAATGTATTAATTAATTAATTAAATTAATACATTACAATATACATCAATGTCACTCATACTCATGACCATAAGAAACCATGATTATGGTCCACCAAAATCAACCACAATCATTTTCAATAAATGTACTAATGTATTAATACTTTAATAATATTTTTATTAATGTATTATTACTTTAATAATGTATTAATAATGTATTAATTTATTATTGTATTGATGATGATGATGATGATGATGATGATTAACGTCCACTGAGACAAAAGTGGTCTTTCCTACCTTAAGAGGATAAGTGAATACTTGTGATTCTTTAGAACTTTGTTTATGTGCTCGAAAAGCATTAAGAGAAACTTTCCAAGATCACCATACTTTTGTTGAGTTAAAAGGTTAGCAAGGTTGGTAGTGTGACAAATATTTTGAAAATGAGATCTAATATGGGTATAAGCTGGAAAATCTAAGAGAAATTGATTTTCATCTTCAACTTTCTTAGTGTCACAAAGGTGACACACTCTTTCATCCCATGGCGTTTTAGGAACTGACCAACGCTCAGTTTCACTATGGACCTCGTGAGAATTGGTTCTTATCTTAGTAATGCTTATTTGTTTTCTTTACACTTAGCAAAACAGGTAGATAATTTTGATCTTCTAGATTAGTCTTGATTACATCCTTATAATACCTTAGTTTTCTTTTTGCCTCTAACTCTTTATCACACCACATTTTTTCCTTAAATTTTGATTTGACATTTTTTTAATAGTATATTTATTCTACAAAATAGTGTCTTCCATGATTTCTCAATAGTTTATCCAAAACCAGGCATCTTTAACAATATATTAGTTAAAAATGTATTAATGTATTAATTAATTCATACATTACATTATTAGTGTATCAATATTTAATATGTTACATTATGCATAATACATTAATACTTTAATTTATATATTACAACAATGTAATAATGCATTGCTAATGTATTAATAGTTTATCATGTTACATTATACATTAATGTAATAATGTATTACTTTATTACTGTATTAATACTTTAGTAATCTATTTTTTAATGCATTTAATGTATTTATTGATATATTTAATGTATTAGCTTATTAGATTATTATTACCTTATCAATGTATTAATCATTTAATTAATGCATTACATTATTAATCTATCAATCATTTAATATGTTACATTAGACACTAATGTAAATTAATACTTTAATTTATAAATGTTTATTATATATTATATTAATGTTATATTACACATGGATATATGAGTACTTTAATGTATTAATATATTACACATTAATGTATTAGGGGGTAGGGTATCGCCTACCATCCATTTAGCTACTTAGTCAACTGGCACCTACTCGCCACCCATTTGCTCATTTAAACTACTACCTCTTGTGATCTTTTAGTAATGAATTATATAGGTAATTATGAGAAGATCAATGCTCTTATCCTCATATATAAGGGTGGGGGTATTAATAGAGAAAATATAATATTTTTTCTATTAATAAGTTTATGAAGAGGGTATTAATAGAAAAAATATAATATTGTCTTTAACCCTCATATATAAGGATGAGAAATATTAATAGATAATATATTTTCTCTATTAATACCCCACCCTCATAATTAGAATTTGTTATTTAGACGCAAAGTATTATTGGAAGGAACACAACCAACAGTAATTTTAACTGATTTATAGAGGGAGAAACAACATTACGTCACTTGAAGTGTACAATATATCGACATGTTTGGCAGATACTGAAATGAGGAAGGTTCAAAGTAATATACCAGGACCATATTCTTCTCTCATCGCTCCACTCCACTCTATAATGGTGATGATAATATTCCGTTTTAGTTGGGGTAGAACAGTCGGAAAATCTACCTAGCCGACCAAACAAGTAAAGTCAAAGTTGTACATTGTACAAATGGACAGCAACCTGTTGAAACATTCATAGAATATTTAGGTAGGAAGGAGATGGAGACGACTCCAAAGTTTGTGATAAAAAAATACAAATTCTCGTAAGAATCTACATATTGCTATCATTTAGAAATCCATATTGCTTTAAGATATTGCTATCATTTAGAATCTACATATTGCTTTAAGATATTGCTATCATTTAGAAATCCAAAGTGTTAGGAGTTGTAAAATACTGCCATAGAGACGATAACAATGAATTTTAGGAGAGTAAATCTTGGTTGCTGGAGACTAATAAAAGCTGTATGTGACTGCAAAATGTGTGTTTGGGACTGCAAGACCAGCTGCATCATGAAATTAGCTGATCTAACGAGTTATATTAGAAAGTGAGGATTGGGTTGGACGATAGAGACACCTGTTGGAAACTATACAGAAAATCTCATGCATCCGTGCAGAAATGACAGTATTAGTTCAAGACTTCCATTAAACAGGGGCACGCCTGCAGGCTGCATGTTAAAAAAAATCCTTTCGTGGGCCTATCTTTGTATGATCCTCTGTCGTCGGTCAGTCTGTTAGGCGCTGTTTCTCTTTCAAGGTCTCCAGATACCAGACAGTCCAGGCATTTGGATGTTGAAATTTGGAATTATTTTGTTTTGGATGTGGAATTATTTCTGTTTTTCTTTCAAGGTCTCCAGATACTCTTTTTGTTTTGGATGTGAGTTTATGATTTGGAGTGAGTAGAACGATCGATGCCTCGTACGCACAATCTGGATAAATGGCCATTTGATTTAATTTCACATATTTAATCTCCTTCACAAAGAAAATGTGATATTTTCATTTCCGTCTTTTTTTGTGCGTGTGTGTTTAACTTTTCTGTCCTTTTAATGTCTTTTCTTTTCTTTGATTTGTTTGCTTACGCCTCTTTACATAAGACTTCATACGATTTGTGGGATACTCAAATATATTTTTATATATTTTATTTTTTTAATTAAATTGAAATCTATTTTATAATTATTTGATCTAAAAGTGAAAATGCTGCAG
>ML780655.1:267764-299542 GCA_009831015.1 Picea engelmannii | reverse complement strand
GGGGGGGGGGGGGGGGAACCCAGGTACTAGGCCATAATAAAGATTATAAGAATTAATAATAAATAAAGACACATGACCTTCGAAGGGGATATTTGTCTTCCGAGTGGAATTATGTGCACCATTATTGTAACACACTAGTTTTGATCCCTAGATTATTAATGTATATTTGTAAATATAATGAATGGCGGAGAGCCAAGTGATGTAATATGTAAACATCGTACATTGAAAAATAATAAAATAAAATGCATCAATGGTTGCACATGAATAAGTATAGAGTCATGGGGGGTTATGATTTCAAAAGAGAAGGGGTTGAAAGGGGATCCAAGAGGAAACTCCACATGCCTAGAGTCCTACGCCACCTTGATAAAACATTTTTTCTCTTTCCTAAAAGTAATTTGCCATTTCCATATAATCCTCCTTTGACTTATTAAAACCAATCACTAAATGCATGTGTGAGGTTGGTGGAAGAGTCATCTCACCTAGTTATTGAAGCATGGGATAAGTACATTGATGATGGGAATTATATCACTAAATTCATGTAATAGGTTGGATGAGAGAGTCAACTCACCTAGTTATTGAAGCATGGGTTGAGTACAATCTTTCTAGAGAATTGTGAGAGTCAAGAGTGTATGCAAGAAAAGGACAAGGAAATTCGAATAGGAGGGGAGAATAGAGTTTAAAACTTTGAAGGAGGGAAAAGTGAGTTTTGTGCTAGGAAAATGGAGGCATCCATAGTAGGTTTGGAAGAAAGGTTGTTGAAGCTAGTAATGATGCTAAGGATGAGGCTTCCATGCATGTAACTAAATTTTTGTTGATAAATTACATAAAATATCACGTGTAAATGTTGGTATGAGAACTTTTGTTACAACAGAATTTCTTGGATCCCCCAACAAAGATATTTTTAGTCGGTCTATGCTCAATCCCTAGAGGGGATGGAGATTGTCTAAGGTACAATGATGTAAAGAAGGAAATTTCATCCCTTGGGTTGTGTAGGATGATGGAGAAGAGATCTAAGTGGTTGGAATTGTTTAGGAGTCATGTCATTGTTTTTTTACTAGGTATTGGGTTGTTTATGTGTATTGTATACACCCATAGGATCCTGTTCATTCTTGTGGGCTCATAGCCCCAGCCAAGGGTGTCCTATTGCCGAGAGAATTAGTTCAACAAAACCTATGGTTGGGTGGAACATCCAAAATCTACATATGATAGTGTAAATGTTCATAAAAATAAGTGTTCTAATCACTCTTAATTTATTGTTCAATGTTTTGTTTAATTTATGCATTTAAATGTGGTGTATGCTTGAGGAATATCTGTAAACATTTTTATGGTTATTTTCATAAGTGTACTCATCATGCTATGAGCATGCATTTTTAAATTTGTATTAGAATTGTATCATATTGATTTGGTTTAGTGTTGTTCCCAAAATGGCATCTAGGTATGTCAAAGAGTGGTATCAAAGTGATGTTTTCAACATTGGACCCACATGGGACAAAGACTAGTATGAATTTGATAATTTCATTATAGCATATTTTTAATCTACATCGAATTTGGGGATTTTTTTAAATGGTAGAGAAATCCCCAAATTTTTTAGCAAATTTAGGTTGAATTTTCACTCAGAGTACTCTAAGAGATGATTAATTGTGTTGATGTACAAGTTGTAGAGTTAAGTTTGTCCTCGAAGGTCGAATTTCACGCTTTCATGGTGGTTGTGGAGTTTAGCAAAAATAATGGCCCAAATCACATTGGATCTTCATATCAATGGTATAGATTCATCTTGGATTTGGAAAAAAAATTCAAAGTTAAATTAATTCATTGATATGAAGAATTCTTAGGTCACTATTGTCACAAATTATTTAGTTTACCAAAGAATAATATTGAAAGTTTGGCAAGGAGGAAAATCTTAGTCCACCAAAGAAGATTTTGAAGTTCGGTGAAAGGAGAAATTTCATAGTATGTTGAAGAATATCTTGAAGTTCAATGATGGGAAAATTTTCATAGTCCTTCAAAGAATATTTTGAAGTTTGGTGAAGAGAGAAATTTTGTATTTCATTAATGGATGAAGAATTTCGAAGTTCAATGAGGAAATAAATTTTGTAGTTTGCTCATGGAGGAATAATTTCAAATATCAGTGATGGAGGAAATTTGTAGTTCACTGATGGAGGAAGAATTTCAAAGTTCAGCGATGGAGGAAAATTTTAGTTCGTCAAAAGCCAAAATTTTCAAATCATCAACACACAAAAATGTTGGTTCATTGATGCACAAAATTTTTAGTTCGTTGAAAAATGAAATTTGAATTTCATCAAAGCATAATTTTTTAAGTTCATTACGAGATGAATTTTGAAGACTATCAAAGAGCCAATTTTTTTAGTTCGCCAAGAGATGAATTTTGAAGTTTGTTGATGAGCCAATTTTGTTTGTTCGCTAAGAGACAAAATTTGAAGTTCATTGAAGGACAATTCTTGAAGTTTGTGGAGAGATAAATTTTGAAGATTGACGAAGAGACAATTTTTGGAAGTTTGTTGACGAGACAAATTTGGAGGTTCACGGATAGAAGAAATATTTGGTTCACTAATGGAAGAATTATTTCTCTTGTCAATGAGGATAGTGATATGGACACATCAAGGGATGATAGGTCGACATTGGTAGCCATGTGCCATGCCATGTCAGGAAGATGACGGTAAAAAAAAAAAACTCTAGAGGCAAAATCTTGTTTTGGACATTACAGGAGCAAGAAAACTCGACATATAATGAAATTTAAGGGGTAAGTCCAAAATGATAAGAACTAAAAAAGTGCTAGTGACGGCCACTAGCCAATTCTACTATAGTTTTCCATAAATTGCATATCAGTTTTTTTTTTTTAAGAAGAAGATGTTACTCCTTGAGAGAGGATCTGTTGATAATTGAATTTTTAGAGAGAGCAATGGAAGAGTACATGGAGAAACACAATGAAAAAAATCAAAAAATTTGGAATGGATATGTAGAAATAGGACAAAATCCACTATTCCAAGACTTTTTGGTTATTTTAATATTTTAAGAGGATGAAAAGGGACCCTAGATAAAAAAAATATGGAAAATTTCATTTACTGAACATTTTAACTCTTCAATACTATGGAAAACATTGTCTTATTGAATTTTTCCCAATTAGGCTCCATTTGGGAAATAACATTTTTTGCTAAAAAATTCCAAGTGTAGAGAAAATGTAACAAAAGCACAATTGAAAATTCCATATTGATGTAGAATTTTACTCTAGCGTCATATCACCAATTTGAAAGTTGTTGTGTACTCAAAATCATGAATATTATCTTCACCCAATATATATATATATATATATATATATATATATATATATATATATATATATATATATATATATATATATATATATATATATATATATATAATGTTGTTCCTAACATATTTTTTCTACAAGTGGAAAAAGATGGCCTCTCAACTAGATTGCACCAGCAAGAAAAGGTAAAATTGAGTAAAAATGGAAAGTTTAAAAAAGATGTAACTTTTAGCTCAGAACTAATAATGAGGCAGAAGTATAGTTGTTGGAAAGCTAAGTCAAAAGAGATTAAGTCTAAAAGATAAAAAAATTCTATTAGAGAATTAGTGTTCTTCATAAATTGATATCAAGGACCTGGAACCTAATTAATGAAAATATTTACAATCTGCAGAATTTTAGATCATCTTGGGAAATGCATAAACAAAATCTAACATGCATAAAAAAATGGTAGAATTAGTATAGCTGGTTGAGACAATGAAAATATTGAAGGGGGAAGTGTAAAGATACATAGAAAATAATGAAAGGTTGATAATAACACATGAATATTATTACCACACTAATACCAAGCTACTACATAGTCTGAACAATTTGCAAAGGAAAATTCACAAAGAGTCCAATACAAGACATGCAACCGGTGTAGGGAATTAGCAAAGCATAGATCTCATGATAAGAGGGATGATTGTAGAGGGTATAGGAACTCAATAACGGTTAGTAGTCATCATTATTTTCCTATAATTTTAGCTATAAGAGCACATACAGAGTTAGGAAGCATCCCAAGTATGTCTCATGTCAAACATCAGAGGAGAAGGTCTCAAATGGATAGTTTACAAGGAGATATCAAGAAGATCAAGCCACCAACATTTGATAAGGAGCATAAGAAGGGTGAATATGTAGAATCCTAGTTGTTGGGCAGGAGAAAATATTTTCAAATTCACAACTATTCATCAAATCTAGAAGCAAGGATTTCCCTATATCATTTTCAGGGGAAGGCATCAATGTGGTGGGACCAATTGAAGAAAATCAAACATGTTGAGGAGAAGAGAATTTGTTGGAAATAGTTCCAGCATTACTTCCAACAATAATACTTTTTATAACATTACTATGAAAATAAGATGTAATAATTGCTTTAAGATAATTACTATGACAAGAAGATGCAAGAATTTTCTTCAGAGAATTACTATGACAAGAACATGCAAGAATTATTTTCAAAGAATTACTATGACAAGAAGATGAAAGAATTCTTTGAGCTTAAGCTAGGAACCATGACTATAGAAGAGTATGAGTGGAAATTCTTGGAGATTTTGAGGTATGTGGACTTCATCTAGGAGGAGAAGGTGAACATTCAAAGACTATTGAGCGGGTTTCCATCATTCTGTAAGGAAAAAATCCAATTTAATGATCCCAAGACTTTGCAGGAAGCCATGAGGAAGGCCAAATATTTGTATAAGGAGAAAAAGGGAAGGTCGGTTGTTAAAAAAGACTCGGATGATAATAAGAAGGGAAATATGGATTAGAGGAAGAAATTATTTAAGACATATTTCTTCCAGAATAGATCTCAAGAATATCAACAAGGGTATCCAATAGAAAGTGAGCCTAAGATGATATATTCCTTGAGGAAGAATCCAAGACAACAACCCATAAAGTATACCACATTATAAATATTGTCTTCATAATGGAGATAGGATAAGGATTGTGCATAACATATAGGAAGATAATATAGTGGAAGATATGGGAAAAATTGTGTCAAGATTTTATGCATCCTTGGACAAAAAACAAGAAGATTGTCAATCCCATATGATTGAGGTGGAAGGTAAGATTGATAATCAGCCCATATATATTTCTATTGATTCTGGAGCTAGTCATATCTATATAGATCCTAATCTGGTTGACGGTATTTAGTCATGAAAAGTTTTATTTGGTTCAACTAGGCACTAGAACCAAGAGAAGAATCAATAAGATTGTCATGGATTGCCCGGTGAACATGAATGGATTCAACATGAAGGTATACTTACACATCATACCACTTGGTTTATATGATTTTTTGATTGGTATGGATTGGTTGGACAAGAATCATGTTGTCCTAGATTGTTAGAACAAGGATTTAACATGCCTTGATGAGGAAGGTAATTCAAGAATAGTTCAAGGTATTCTAAGGCCTATATCTATGAGAAAGATTTCAACATTGCAACTAAAAGGAAATTTTAGAAAGGGTGCCAGATATATGCAGTGTATATAGAAGATATATCCAAGGATAAGGTGCCAAGTTTTGAATATTACCCATACCTGAAATAATATGAAGATGTGTTTGCAAAATTGTCAGGATTGCCACCCAAGAGAGACATTGATTTCTCTATTCACTTGATGCATGGAGATACTCCAATGTTCAAGAATCTGTATAGAATGAGCACAATGGAGCTAGATGAATTGAAAATTCACTAGAAAAGTTGTTGAAGAAGGGGTACATACACCTGGGGGTGCCCTAGTTCTTTTTCTAAAGAAAAAGGATGGAACCCTGAGGTTGTACATTGATTTCAAACAACTAAATAGGTTACTATAGAGAACAAGTATATGTTGGGTATGTGTTATATTCTTTGCACAAGTAGTAGTGTCAGAGCGTTTGCGTTGGGTGCACAAGGGGGTTAGAGGGGGGTCGTTAGACCCCCCTTTGGGGGTGCAGGGGGGTGAAGCCCCCCACGCGGGGGTTCAGGGGAATCGCCCCCCCAAAAAAAATCTTCCTTGGGAAACATGTCACATATTTAGGTGGTTTTTCGGCACATGGTTTTTTGCCGATGGTTTTCTATTTCCGGTTAAGGAATTAGGGTTTTAGACTAATCTAGGTCATTGGGTTAGGGTTTTAGATGTCGCTAGCTCATATATGTATATTGTATTGTAAAAAATGTATCACAAAAAATGAATATAGAATATGTTGGTTTTCTCCATTTGGGTTTCCAGGGGAAAAATCTCTGTGTAATGTTTGTATTTTCCATTGTATATTTTATGTTCTTTTATTGAAAATCTGTTTGCAGTAGATATTGTACAAGGTTAAAATCTACATTTGGTATCAGAGCTTTATTGGCTTTAGGGGGATGCCTTTGTGGTCAAGGGTTTCACTCGGGACTGTGATAATCCTTGTTACAGTGGGAGATCTATGGTATTGATTTTTTAGGTGAAAAGAAATGGAAAGCAATTCGAAGTTGGATATCGAGAAGTTTAATGGGAAAATTTTTGAGCTGTGGAAGCTCAAGATGGAAGATCTGTTGGTGGAAATATATTAGTGGATCACGGTAGATCCAAGTACTGCACCTACAGGAACTTCAGCAGATGACTGGAAAATTTTGGATCGGAAGGCAAAGAGCACAATCCGACTGTGTCTCTCCGATTCAGTATTACTGAATGCGTCAAAGGAAGCTACAGCCAAGGATTTATGGGAAAAGTTGGGGAAGTTGTATCAGTCTAAGTCCCTAGTGAATAAACTATTCCTGAGAAAGAAATTGTATAACCTGAGGATGAGAGATGGAGACTCGGTTGCAGAGCATTTGAATGCCTTCAATACTATGGTAAGTCAATTAGTATCTGTTGAGATTAAAATATCATATGAAGATAAATGTATCAATTTACTGTGTTCTTTACCAGACTCGTGGGATAGTCTGGTTGTGGCCATAGGTAGTAATACAACTTCCTTGAAGTTTGAGGAAGTGGTCTCATCATTGTTGTCGGAGGAGATGAGACGAAATAATATGGAAGGACATAGCACACACATTATTTGCAAGAGGACGTTCCTAGGAAAGAAATAGATCTAATTTCTCAAGTGGGAGATCTAATTCTAAGGGTATATCTAAATATCTTGGAAATTTTGTAAGGGTATGTTGGAGATGTGGAAAAGAAGGGCACTGCAAGAAGCAGTGTAGATCCAAAGTTGAGAAAAATAAGGGATCTGAAGAATCTCCTTCTACAGAAGAAAATACCTCCAAGGAAGAAGGAGGGGATGTGTACTTGGCCTCTTCAAGCACACATGCAGATCATGAGGCATGGTTGGTTGAATCTGGTGCATCATTTCATATGACTCCCCACAAGGAGTGGTTCTGCGAATATGAAAGGTATGATGGAGGTAATATTTTCTTAGGTAACGATTCGACAACCAGAATCATAGGACGAGGAAAATTCAAGTTGAGACTTAGATATGGAAGGATTAGAACACTGCTTGGTGTTCTTCACATCCCAGGTTTGGCCAGAAATTTGATATATGTAAGCAAAATGGACGATGCAGGGGTAAAAACAATATTTGAAAAGGAAACCTGCAGGATGGTTAGAGGAGCAATGGTGTTGTTGAAGGGAATTCGGTTTGGAACTCTGTATAATCTTCAAGGAAGGACTATTAGTGATGGTTGTAATAGTTCCATTGTTCCTATTATTGGATTCAAAGAAGAAAGAACTCCTACAGTCTCTGGAGAAAAGGTTATGTTGTGGCATCAAAGACTGGGGCATATCGGAGAGAAGGGTCTTCAACTACTACACGGTAAAGGTATGGTTGAAGGTATGTCTAACTTCTCTCTGGATTTTGATTTCTATGAACATTGTCTATATGTGAAGCAGAATCGGGTAAGATTCCCCTCTGGTGCAATGAGGGCAGAAGGAATTTTACATCTATTTTACAGTGATGTTTTTGGACCTGTGTCGGTCCCATCATTGGGAAAATTTGTGTACTATGTCTCATTTATAGATGACTTCTCAAGGAATACTTGGATATATTTCCTCAGGAAGAAATCTGAAATCATTGACAGGTTTAAAGAGTTTAAGGCTCCTGTTGAGAATCAAACAGAGAAAAGAATTAAGGTGTTGAGGACAGATAATGGTAGAGAGTTCTGCGGGAATGAATTTGAATAATTACGTAATAAGTGCGGTATAGAAAGGCAGAAGACTACTCCATATACACCTCAGCATACTGGAGTTGCAGAAAGGATGAACAGGACATTGGTGGAAAAATCAAGGTGCATGCTCAGTGGTGTCGGGTTAGGGCAAGAATTTTGGGCAGAGGCAGTGGGTATTGCATGTTACCTAGTCAACAAATCACTCTCATCAACGTTGGATGACAAGAATCCACAAGAGGTGTGGACTGGTAAGGAACCTTCTCTCACACATCTCAAGGTATTTTGTTGTGATGCATATGTTCATGTACCAAAGGAAAACAGGAGTAAGGTATATAAGAAGGCCGAAAAGTGTATCTTTAATGGATATAAAGATGGTCTCAAAGGTTATAAGGTTTGGAACCCGAAAACTAAGAAGGTAGTGTATAGCCGAGATGTGGTATTTAGAGAAATGAAGGATTTTGTTAAACAAGAAGTCCTACCAAGTAAGGAAGAACCAGAGAAAATAGATTTTGATTTAAAGGATGATGAGTCAGACTCTACATAAGAACATGAATCAGAAGAAGAAGATCCTCATACTTTAATATTGAGAAGATCAGTTCGAGAAAGAAGGCTACCGGAAAGGTATACTCCATCTGATTTCCATTAAAATTTTGCTTTGTCTATTATTGATTATGATCTTAGAACTGTCGGGGAGGCAGTGAATTTAGAGGATGGAAATCTCTGGAAAAGGGCCATGGACGAAGAAATGGCATCTTTGGATAAGAATGAGGCTTGGGATATAGTGGAGTTTCTAGCTGGAAAAAATACCATTGGCAGAAAATGGGTATTTAAAAAGAAATTGAATTCTGAAGGAAAAGTGGAGAAATCCAAACTTAGTTAGTAGCAAAGGGTTATTCCCAGGTTGAGGGAATTGATTTTGGTGATATTTTTTCTCCTGTTGCCAAGTTAACCTCTATAAGATTTTTGTTATTTGTTGTTGTTGCATTTGATTTTGAAATAGAACAAATGGATGTGAAGACAACATTCCTACATGGGGATCTAGAAGAAGAAATCCATATGAAGCAACCAGAAGGTTATGCTGTGAAGGGAAAGAAGGAGCTGGTATGCATACTGAAAAAGTCCCTGTATGGTTTAAAACAATCACCAAGGATGTGGTATCAAAAATTTGATACTTATATGTTGGGACTTGGCTTCACAAGAAGCAAAGAGGATCATTGTGTGTATTTTAAATTAATTGGTGATCATTTGATTTATTTGGTCTTTTATGTGGATGACATTTTGCTGATAGGAAACAACAAGGAGATTATCCAAGATGTGAAAACTCAGTTTTCCTCTAAATTTGACATGAAGGATCTCGGTGCTTCAAATTTCATTTTGGGCATTGAAATTAAAAGAGATCGGAAAAGGAGGAAACTCTAGTTAAATCAGAGAAAATATGTCGAGACAATATTGCAGAGGTTTAATATGCAGGAATGTAAAGTGGTCAAGGTTCTGATTCCTGTTGGTGTAAAGTTATCTGTCGATCAGTGTCCCAAGACACATGAAGAGGAGGAGGGCATGTCTCATGTTCCATATGTGAGTGTAGTTGGCAGTTTGATGTATGCAATGGTCTGTACTAGATCGGACAGTGCATATGTAGTGGGAGTTTTGAGCAGGTATATGTCAAAACCAGGGAAGGAGCATTGGAAAGCAGTAAAAATGGTTTTCAGGTATTTGTGTGGCACTGCTAGCTATGGATTGTCCTACGAAGGAAGACTGGGATTGGACAGAGTGGTGGATATACACGACTTTGTGGATTCAGAATGGGCTGGAAATCTGGATCATAGGAGATATACAAGTGGGTATGTGATGCAGGAGCATCGTATAAAGCCCAAGTGTGTGCCTAAAACCAAGGAGACAGTTGGACATGCAAAGGCAATTAAATACGTTTTTGGGAAAACATTGTGAATTTCAAAATCTGAATCATTGATGTAATGGATGGGAGGAAAGTGCATTAGCATTTATGTATTGAAGATCCAAACTGATTTTGGGGCATATGTTCCTATCCGCTGGATGTAATAGGAATTTATGTGTGTTTAATGCAAGTAGGTATATTTAAATGATAGATTAGATAGTTTAGGAGCATAGGAGGGAAAACGGATGATAGAGACCTTCAACCCTTGTATCATTGTAACATAATTCATAATTCATAAGATATAGAGATGCAGAGGAGAGCAAATAATTTTATGCATTTTAGTTGTTATTTGCCATGTACAGGAGCACAGGAATTAATAGAAAAAATCTTTGATTCCAATCTATGTGTTTGTTATGGTTGTTGGAACCACCTGTTAAATAGTATGTTGTGGGCTTGTTTGCATTCTTTGTATGCATTTTTCTTCAATGCTATGCATGTGTATGCTCTAGAGTTCTATGATTGAACATCTAAATTCTGGATAAGGGGAGAATGAGTTTCAGTTGTTTTTATTTATGAGAACTCCTACAAAGAGTGCAGTGGAGGGTCCGCAAGGAGTATGTCAACCAGGCTCTGATTTTCATCTCAGAACTCTCAGAGGAGATTCAAATAGTGTATTTACAGGAAAGAGTGCTAGTAGGGCACAAAACTGTGCAAAGTGTGCATAGGCTGGGAGAAGGGAACAAATTCTTTCAAAATCACAGAGGAGTTGAAGAATTCTCTGTTGCAATAAGTGCACAAAGTCGAAGACCCAAATAACCTGAGGTTATTTGAAAATTTGACGCAAGAAGTGCGTGCAGGGACCCTTTTGGAAGCCTTGGGTTAGTAAGAAAAATCTCATAAGGGATAGAACCTTTGAAGTGTTCAAAGGAAGGAAAAGGTTGAAATCATCTCACAGAAGTCAAGTTTAGGAGGAAGGATGCCAACTCTTTTGGCCAGAATTCATCGTGCAGTTGAAAACGGATGGTGGAATCGCTTCAAGAAGAAGTGTCGAAGTTTCGGAGGCCATTGGATCTGATAGACCAGCGGAGGGTTTAAGATTGAAATTCTTTCAACACCCATAAGCTCAGGAGGAATAGTGACCGTTAGATCCGGATCAACAAGGACTGTTGATCTCATATGTGAATTCTCCATATTGGGGATCGGGAAGTGGAGTAGTTCAAGGTTGGACTCGAGAGTTGCGAACTCCTGGGTTGCGAAATCCTGATACCGCTAGGACCGTTGGATCAAGAGAGGTACACAACCGTCGATCTCGTCGAAGGTATGATTTTGGAGTCAGGGATCCATAGAGAAAGAGGAACGGTTGTTCGTTGTTATGTCAAGTGGTGAAAGCCGAAGACTCGTGCGAATAGGTGGAAAGGATCTACCCTGTAAGTAGATTAAAGCAGAGGAGACAAGTGGCATGTATGCACCGCTTTGACAGAGTCAACACAGCGTTGACTTACCACATTTTAGGGATTTGCAAGAGAAGAGCACGAAAGGTTGGAGCCCCAATTTGTGAAGTCGCGAGTTGTGAAAGGTGATTGCGTTAGGGCTTGGTTGTGGTCCTATTGGAAAAGGGGCTGAAGAGAGGGCTTACACCTTAATCCCATTTCAGAATTTCATGTTTCGGTTAGTGCCAAAGGTTGTGGAATTGTATTAGAAGTGCCTAACTCACAGGACCCGAAATCCTTTGCGGGATTGAACAAGGGGTTCAATTAACCCTTTTCGTGGTTTAGAGAAGATCATGTACGGATATCAACTTGAGGGTAGGCGGTCTGCACCAGTTGTGGTATCAGAGCCTGATTTTGTCTGTATATTGCAGGCAGGGGGAGTCAGGGGAAAAGGAGGAGTCTGATATGAACCAGTTATGGTATCAGAGCACAGAACAAATTCTTTGCTTTCTGTAGTAGAGAGAAAAGAGGAATTTTACAACCATGCCGTCGAGAATAAGAGAAAGGCCCATACCTGATCCAACAGTGGAAAGAGAAATGTGTGAATTGCGTGCCAGACTTGATGCTATGGATACAACACAGAGACGAACAGTTGATGTTGGGGATATCGGCGAAGATGAAAGTGAAAATGAAGCTGGAAACGAAGGAGAAGAAATTTCAGTCGAAGATGTTGCAGAAGAACGCTTGTTCAAAGTTTTTGCAGGGATAGGTGCTAGGGAAAAAATGGACATTCCAATGTACGAAGGAAACCTAGACATTGAAGAGCTTCTAGATTGGATTAGAGCTCTAGACAAACACTTTGAATATGAGGATGTCGAGGAAGACAATAAAGTCAAACATGTCGTTACTAGAATTAAAGGGCATGCAACACTGTTGTGGGATGAACTGCGGGCTGATAGATGTTGCAAGGGAAAGAAAAAAATCAAAAGCTGGGATAGAATGGTTGCAAAAATGAAGGACAAATTCATACCTAGAGATTATCAAATAAATATGTTTCGGAGGATGCAGAATTTGAGATAGAAGTTGATGTCAGTGAAAGAATACATTGAAGAGTTCTATAGGATAAACATCAAAGAAGGTCATCGGGAAAGCGATGATGAGAAAGTTGCCAGGTATATGAATGGTCTACGATATGACATTCAGGAAAAGATGAGCATGATGATCATCCGAACCGTAGAAGATTCTTATCAAATGTCTCTAAAACCTAAAGAGAAGCTGAGATGAAAGTAAGGTCAAAGAGGTCGAGGCAGAAGTCAAAGCAAAGGCAAGACAATTTCCCAGGACAGGACTCAAAAGCCTAAAGAAGAGGGGAAGAAACCTCAACCTCAATCTCAGAGAGGAGGAAGCTCATAGGGGAGGCAGTATGCTTATAGAAATACTTTTTCTCGAGCCAGAGGAAGAGGAAGAGGCAGAGGAGGTGAAGTGAAATGCTTTGTCTGTGGGAAAATCAAACATAAATCATATGAGTGTCCCGATAGGAAGAAAGATGGTGGTGAAACTCACATTGTCGAAGCTCAAGGACGGAATTTTGAGGCAGAGGAGGCTGAGGTCGGAAGATCTTTGATGATGCAGAAAGTTCTCTTGAAACCAGAGAAGGAGCTAGAGAACCCAGCCCAAAGAAATAGTTTGTTTCGGACTTCTTTCAAAACCAAAGACAGGGTATGCAAGTTCATAGTGGATAGAGGTAGCACAGATAATCTTGTCTCTATGGAAATAGTAGAAAAGATGGAGCTAGAGACTGTTGCACATCCAAACCCATACAAAGTTTCGTGGCTACAAAAAGGACATCAGGTAAATGTCACTAAACAATGTTTAGTTGAATTTAAAATAGGGGGATATAAAGATGGGGTTTTATGTGATGTCATTCCCATGGATGTTTGTCATCTATTGCTAGGTAGACCATGGAAATATGACAGAAATGTGGTGCATGATGGGAGAAAGAACACGTACACTCTGGAAAAAAATGGTAGGACGCACATGTTGCTGCCAATTAAGGATAAAGAAGTGAAACCAAAGATGAACAACACTGTAGTTCTCATGAGTGGGAAGGAACTCCTTAAGGAAGTTAAGAAGAAGGGAGACACGCAATTCATTTTGGTTAGGAAGCCCAGAATGTTTTTGAATGACACTAGGATAGATGATTTACCGAAAGAAATCTAGGAGTTGCTGGAAGAATTTGCTGACATAGTAGTGGATGAACTACCTTGTTCATTGCCACCTATCAGGAGTATAATCCATCACATCAATCTTATACCTGGAGCCATTTTTCTGAACAAAACAGCTTATAGGTTGATGCCGCACGAGACTGAAGAAGTTAAGAGACAAGTCCAGGATTTAATGGACAAGGGATTGATTCGGGAGAGCTTGAGTCCATGCGTTGTTCCAACAGTGCTCAGCCGAAGGAAGGATGGTGGTTGGAGAATGTGCACAGACTCAAGGGAAATCAACAAAATTACCATCAGGTATAGGTTCCCATTGCCAAGAATGGATGACTTGATGGATTTCTTGAGTGGAGCAGAGTTTTTTCCAAAGATTGATTTGAAAAGCAGATATCATCATATTAGAATGAGAGAAGGTGATGAATGGAAGACAACATTCAAGATGAATCAAGGGATATATGAATGGCTTGCCATGCCATTTGTCTTAACGAATGCACCCAGTACTTCCATGAGGTTGATGAACTAAGTCTTGAAGGATTTCATTGGGAAATCCATCATTGTATATCTTGATGATATATTAACTTCCAGCAAAACTGAAGCAGAGCATTTGAAGCATTTAGATGCAGTGATGAGAAGGTTACAGCAAGAGAAATTGTTGATCAACATGAAGAAATCATCATTTATGAGGACATAACTCATTTATTTTGGCTTTGTTATCTTTGTAAATGAATTGAGGATGGATCCGGAAAAGATAAAGGCGGTTAAGGATTAGCCATCGATGAAGAGCATGTTTGAAGTTTGAATATTCCATGGGTTGGCTAGCTTCTACAAGAAATTCATCTGAAACTTCAGTGGAATTAGCGCATCGATGATGGATATGGTGAAGAAAAGACATAAATCTTTTCACTGGATGGAGGGAGTGGAGAAGAGATTCAACATGCTGAAGAAGAAGATCATTGAGAAACCGATTATGGTTTTACCAGATTTCAGCAAGACATTCGAGGTCAGGTGTGATGTGAGTGGATTTGCCATTGGAGTGGTCTTGAGCCAAGACAATAGGTCGATCGTGTATTTTAGTGAAAAAATGAATGAAGCGAAGATTAAGTAATCCACATATGACGAAGAATTATACACAGTCATACAAGCACTGAAGAAATGGAGGCACTATTTGGTTCCCAAAGAGTTCGTTTTGTACAGCGATAATCATGCTTTGCAATTCATGACTCGACAAGAGAATTTGAGCCAAAAAAATGATAAATGGGTTGAATACATGCAGAATTTTGCTTTTGTGATTAAGCATATTTCTAGAACTGCTAACAAATTGGCCGACGCTTTGAGCAAGAAATGTTTGCTTATGCGGGAATTTAGAGTCAAGACTTTGGGTTTTGATAACCTCAAAGAAATGTACGGGGATGATCCATATTTCAAAGAGGCATATGAGGCGTCTTAGAATCTAATTCTCAGGGACATAAACCAATGGATAGAGTACATGAGCCAGGATGAACTATTGTTCAGGGGAAATCAGCTATGTATTCCGAAATGTTCAATGAGGGAGAATTTGTTGAGGAAAAAGAACAACGGAGGATTGGCCAGACACTTTGGCCATGAAAAAACGTTCTCAAAGTTGAATGGCTCATATTATTTGCCAGGGATGAGGACAAATGTGAAGAAATTTGTGGACAGGTGCAGAATTTGTCAGCACACAGAGGGAAAAAGGCAAAACGCAAGGTTATATCAGCCATTACCCATACTCGAAAGGTCGTGGGATGAAGTGAGCATGGATTTCATATTAGGACTTCCAAGGACACAGAGGGTGTAATGTCCCCAAGGTCGAGCCCAGTTGTAAATCTGATGTATGAAATGAATTATAAATATGTGTTATAAGCTGGTGAGCCAAGTTTGTATAAGCCGGTGGGATTATGTGATTGTTAGGATAGAGAGCCTAAGGGTTGGAGGCCAAGGGACTGATTTTGTACTTGTATATATATGCAAAAACATTTAATAAAATTGTAAACACCGCCAGGTGCAGACCGACCACGATGAATGAGTGAAGGGGGACTGAGCTTCCACAGAGAAGGAAAGGGATTAGGGGCTGGAAGGTGGGAAAAGGGGCTAAGTGTTTATCCTAGGGGGGGGCTTAAGCCTAGGAATAATATTTTATTATTATTCCAAAAGAACATGTGCCATTTATATTTTTTATCCTAAGTTCCTGACCAAGGGAAGGTGATGCGTGCTGGTGGAACGCATGCAGTCTCCAGGGTGACAAGTGTCGACCCTGGTGCATGCGAATAAAACAGTTTGGGTGGACCGTGAGGGGGGTTCACTGTCTCATTCGAGCGGACTTCCTGAGGGTGTACGGGCTCTGAGCAGTACGACTGACCCGAGATCTACAGAAATACATCGTACACCTTCTGAACTGAAAAACCTATGTATACCTCCGTACTGAACCAGAAGTCTGTGATTGATTCTGAAAGAGATGGTTTCACCTCTGTCTGAATCGAAAAATCTCGTGTTGTGTCTAGAGAATTTGTGTGCATACACTACCTAAGATCAAGCATGTGCATGAGATCTCTATCCCGAAGCCGTGACCCTGAGCCATTTTTCCATTGCTGAGCCTGTGCAAAAAGCCGTGTCTATTTTTCCGTTGGTTGTGTGGCCACGCAGTACTGGACTGCATGGGAGGTTTGTTGACCTATGAGCGATTCTCTCCAGGCGAGAGAGTGTGCAGAGGAAGGAGAGAACTCCTGGAAGGAACCCTGTAGCTGCCACAGAGCCCAGAGACCTCCGGTCCGGTCTGTTGTTGTAACCCAAGGCAAGGGAGGTTAGCAGCAGAAGGACTGTCCAGGTGACAGAGAAGGTGTATACTCCTAGGGTGGAACAGGCATGTGGGGAATGAGGGTCTGTGGGCAGTGAGTGTGGGTGGTTCCTGGGAGAGAATCCCTTCCTGTGGCTGTGTGATATTTTCCCTGTAACCTCAGCCTAACCTAGGATTCCTTGTCTCGGGGTGGAGCTTAGTCCCAGCTCGGGGGTGATCCACTGCTGAGCTAATGAGAAGTGTGGTCTAAGGTTGGGAGGTTCGTGGAATGCCTACACTTGGTTGGTGGATTCTACCACTGTTAAAAGATAAATATCTGATTATGTTTTAATCATGTTTTGCATGACTCTACTGCTTATGTTATCATGATTTCCGTTGTGTATATGAATTAGTATGAAACGCTATTGATTGTTAATTATGGCAGTAACTCATATGAATACTCTGTGTAGAATGTGTTTATTTGTTTAAATGCATGTGGAATATATAATACCTGTATGAGTTATGTACCAAGTGGTGTTAAAGTTTCCTTTGAAGAGCGATTAAGCCATGGTAGCTGAAAAGGTGCGCTACAGAGGGGATATGATTCAATCTTTGTAGTGGTAGACAGATTTTCAAAGATGGCACATTTCATACCATGCCAAAAAAACTAGTGACGCAACTCATATTGCGAACCTGTTTTTCAAGGAAGTCGTCAGACTTCACGGTTTTCCAAGGAGTATCGTTTCTGATCGAGATACCAAGTTCGTAGGAAATTTCTGGAGGACCTTATGGAAGAAGTTGGGGACAAACTTGTCTTTTAGCTCAGTGTATCATCCTCAAACGGATGGACAGACAGAGATCGTGAACAGGAGCTTGGGAGATTTGTTAAGGATCTTAGTGATTGAACACCACAGTGAATGGGATCAAATTCTTCCACAGGCAGAATTTTCTTACAATGATTCACTCAATAGAAGCACAGGGCAGAGTCCATTCCAAATTGTATGTGGAATGCATCCAAAGGGAGTCTCTAAATTGAAAGATTCAGAACAAGCTGAATTCAGGAGACTTGCTAGGGCAGAGGACTTTGCAACAGGAATGAAGGAGCTTCATAGAAGAATTAAGGAGTGGTTGCAAAGTTCAATTCAAGAGTAAAAGCATAGAGCAGATCAACACAGGTGAGAACTTCAATTTGAAGTTGGTAATTTGATTCTTGTGCGTTTGAGGAAGGATAGGTTCCCAAGGGGAACATACAACAAGCTGAAGATGAAGAAAATTGGACTGTGCAAGGTCATAAGGAAATTTGGGGCAAACACATATGAGATTGAATTACCCGATGGGGTCGGAAATCTCACCGATATTCAATGTCACGAATTTGTACCCTTACAGAGCTGAAGAAGAAGGAATAGAAGATGAACAAGAAAAAATTCAATGGACAAAACAAATGCCTATAGATGAAAATCCACAGATGGAAATCATAATTGACAAGAGGATTAGCAGAAAGACAAGGAGAAAAGAGTATTTTGAATACTTGGTCAAGTGGAAAGGACATCCAGTTGAAGATGCCAATTGGGAGAATCAAGTAGAAAATCAAAGGCATGGACAGATTGTGCAAGAGCTCATGAACAGGAGTTCATGAAAATTTTCAAGCGAGGGAGTATGATGTAGGAGCATCGTATAAAGCCCAAGTGTGTGCCTAAAACCAAGGAGACAGTTGGATGCGCAGATGCAATTAAATACGTTTTTGGGAAAACATTGTGAATTTCAAAATCTGAATCATTAATGTAATGGATGGGAGGAAACTGCATTAGCATTTATGTATTGAATATCCAAACTGATTTTGGGGCGTATGTTCCTATCCGTCGGATGTAATAGGCATTTATGTGTGTTTAATGCAAGTAGGTATATTTAAATGATAGATTAGACAGTTTAGGAGCATAGGAGGGAAAACGGATGATAGACACCCTCAACCCTTGTATCATTGTAACATAATTCATAATTCATAAGATATAGAGTTGTAGAGGAGAATAGAGAATTGTATGCATTTTAGTTGTTATTTGCCATGTACAGGAGCACAGGAATTAATAGAAGAAAGCTTTGATTCCAATCTATGTGTTTGTTATGGTTATTGGAACCACCTGTTAAATGGTATGTTGCAGGCTTGTTTGCATTCTCTGTATGCATTTTTCTTCAATGCTATGTGTGTGTATTCTCTAGAGTTCTATGATTGAATGTTTGAATTATGAATAAGGGGAGAATGAGTTTCAGTTGTTTCTCTTTCTTAGAAATCCTACAAAGAGTGCAGTGGAGGGTCGGTAAGGAGTATGTTAGTTAGGCTCTAAGCTTCATCTCAGAACTCTCAGAGGAGATTCAAATCGTGTCTTTACAGGCAAGAGTGCTAGCAGGGCACAGAGCCATGCAAAGTGTGTGCAAGCTGGGAAAAGGGAAAAAATTCTTTCAAACTCACAGAGGATTTGAAGAATTCTCTGTTGCAAGAAGTGCACAGAGCTGAAGACCCAAATAACCTGAGGTTATTTGAAAATTTTCCACAAGGAGTGTGTACCGGGACCCTTTTGGAAGCCTTCAGTTCGTAAGAAAAATCTCAGAAGGGATAGAACCTTTGAAGTGTTCAAAGGGAGGGGAAGGTCGAAATAGTCTCACAAAAGTCAAGTTCAGGAGGAAGGATGCCAAGTCTTTTGGCCAGAAGTCCTCGTGGAGTTGAAAACGGACGGTGGAATCTCTTCAAGAAGAAGTTTCTAAGTTCCGGAGGCCATTGGATCTGATAGAACAACGGAGGGTTTAAGACTGAAATTCTTTCAACACCCATAATCTCAGGAGGAGTAGTGACCGTTAGATCTGGATCAATGAGGACCGTTGATCTCATATGTGAATTTTCCATATCGGGGATCGGGAAGTGGAGTAGTTCAAGGTTGGACTCGAGAGTTGTGAACTCCTGGGTTGAAAAATTTTGATACCGCCAGGACTGTTGGATCAAGAGAGGTACACAGTCGTCGATCTCATTGAAGGTATGATTTCAGAGTCAGGGATCCATAGAGGAAGAGGAATGGTTGTTTGTTGTTCTCTCAAGTGGTGAAAGTCGAAGACTCGTGCGAACAGGTGGCGAGGATCTACCCTGTAAGTAGAGTAAAGTGGAGGAGACAAGTGGCGTGTACGCATCACTTTGGCAGAGTCCACACAGTGTTGACTTACCACGTTTTGGGGATTCGCAAGGGAAGAGCACGAAAGGTTGGCACCCCAATTCATGAAGTTGCGAGTTGTGAAAGGTACTTGCATTAATTCTTGGTTGTGGTCCTATTGGAAAACGGGTTGAAGAGGGGGCTTACACCTTAAGCCCTTTCATAATTTCATGTTTTGGCTAGTGCCAAGGGCTATGGCATTGTATTAGAAGTGCCTAACTCGTGGGACCCAAAATTCTTTGCGGGCCTGAACAAGGGGTTCAGTTAACCCTTGTCGTGGTTTAGAGAAGATACTGCATGGATCTTGGCCTGAGGGCAGGAGGTCTACACCATTATGTGTTTAACTTATTTGGAGGAGCAATAAGTTGGATGAGAAAAAGACAGGTTGTAGTGGCACTCTCAACTACAGAAGTTGAATACATGGCAGCCACTCATGCAAATAAGGAATCAGTATGCTTACAAATATTGTGTTCAGGTATTGGGTTGGTACAACAAGCTATAAGGATAGACTGTGACATTCAGAGTGAATTTTTTTTGGCGAAGAACCTGGCTTATCATTCAAAGACAAAGCATATTGATATTCAATATCACTTTGTGAGAGACATGATTGACGAAAATAAAGTATCATTGATGAAGGTGGACACTGTGAATAATTTTGCAAGCTCATTAACAAAATATGTGAGCATTGAGAAGCTCTCTTGGTGTAGAGGATCCATAGGCATTGTTTCCCTGGATTGTTGACTATGTAACCCTGTAACCCCGGCCCATATGTAAAGAAAACAACAAATGGGAGAATGTTGGGTATGTGTTATATTCTTTTCCAGGCACGCAGGGGGGTTAGAGCAGGAACCGTTAGGCCCCCCCTTGGGGGGTGCAAGGGGGAAAATCCCCCAATGCAAGGGTTTAGGGGAAGCACCCCCAAAAAAATAATCTACCTCGGGAAACATGTCACGTATTTAGGTGGTTTTTCAGCACATGGTTTTTTGCCGATAGTTTTCTATTTCCGGTTGAGGAATTAGGGTTTTGGACTAATTCGGGTCATTGGGTTAGGGTTTTGGATGTCGCTGGCTCCTATATGTATATTATATTGTAAACAATGTATCACAATGAATGAATATAGAATATGTTGGTTTTCCCAGTTTTGGTTTCTAGGGGAAAAATCTTTGTGTAATGTTTGTATTTTCCATTGTATCTTTTTCTGTTCTTTTACTGAAAATTTGTTTGCAGTAGATATTGTACAAGGTTAAAATCTACAGTATTCTCTATCAAGGACAATGATATTTTTATCAACTAAAAGGAGAAAAGATATTTTCCAATATTGACCTGCGGTTAGGTTACCATCAAGTGAGAATAAGAGAAGAAGATACTAGCAAGATAGCCTTCTGGAAAGGGTATGACCATTATGAGTTTATAGTGGTGCCATTTGGGTTGAAAAATGTGTCAACTAATTTTTTGTGTCTAATGAATGGATTGTTCAAAGATTAGCTAGACTTCCTGGATGATATTATTATCTACTCTGAGAGAGAGGAGGAACATGTAGACAGTTTAAGAATGGTGCTACAAGTTTTGAAAGAGTACAAATTCTATGCCAAGTTGAGCAAGTGCACTTTCTATCAAAATAAAATCCATTGTTTGGGCCATATTGTCTGAGAGGAGGGATTAGTAGTGGATTTAGAAAATATTTAATCAATCATAGGCTAGCCAACACAAAAGAAAATTTTAGAAGTGATATCATTTATGGGTGTAAAGGGTTACTATAGGATATGCATTGAAGGTCTCTCCAAGATCTCATATCCAGTTACTTCATTACAAAATAAAGGAATAAAATTTGAATATACCAGAAAGTGTGAAGAGAATTTCTAGCACCTAAAGAAATTTTAACAAGTTCACTTATTTTAAAGATTACATATTTGTTGGCCCTCGACCAAGTTTTGGGGAAACTTTGGTCAGTTTTGGCCCACTTTTGGACTTCGACGCGTTGATCGAAGAAGGAGCACCCAGGCGGAGTTGAGATCGTGGATCTCACCTATTTTGAGGGATATGTGGACCCAGTAAGGGATCCTCTAGGGTCTTGTAATGAGTTTATGGGATGTCGGCCCATGGGTTCTAACCATGTTTAGGCCTTATTGTAAGGAATTGTAAAGTATAAATAAAGAGGAATGTATTATAGAATTAGTTCAGTGAGAGTAGTTCTATGTGAACAGAAGTTCTTTTGTGCAAAGGAGTGTATGTGGTGGAGTATTTTTCTTCTACTGTAATTTTGTAGAAAGTGTTAAGTGTTGTGATAAGATATTTTGGCTCTATGCATGTGGCCTAGTTTTAGAAGGAGGATCTAGTGCTTAGTGAGCAGATCTCTTGTCTGGTGCGGAGTTCGACTCTATGGCTTAGTGCACAAGAGTGATTGAATGTAATATCTTGGTGAATAATAAAGAGGCGAAGTGGTTTGTGGACGTAGCCCCATCCTAGGGTGAACCATGTATATCTGGTGTCTCATGGCTTGCTTTGTGTTGTGTCTTTTATGTTATGCATTTTCTTAGTGCTTTTATTATGATGTGTGATGAATAGATTTTTTTTTTAAGTACTTTACTTATGTTAAAGGGTAAGTGAATGCTAGATCTGACTCACATTATTAAGTGCTAAGTGTTCAGGGTACATAATCACTTGTGGTTACTACGTTAGATATGTCTTTGATCTTTGCGATGTTAATGAGGTTAATAAACTAATGCATGTTCACTTCCTAAGAGTTAACATAATACTCTGTGAAGTGCTATTATCACAGATTCGTGTCCCAGCCTGGTGACAAACACCTGCGTCCTATAACCTCCCTTGCTTCTACCTCGGGTGAGACTTCGCCTGCTTCGCAGGTGTTGCTGAAAGGGTCGGTAGTCGGGGTTTTTTTGGTGCGTTGTTAAGCGTTGAACCCTAGTTCTTCCCCTGTGCCAACAAATGGTTCCATTGTCGAGACCTGAAACTATGATTGTTGGGAACTGAAGTAAAGAAAACGAGAAGATATGTGCGCAGATCTGTTGCTAAAGTGTGCAATACTCTACTTAACTTGTGAAGCTTTGTGCCAAGAAAGTAAGTTATTCTGAAGAAAAGAGGTAATATTTTTTCTTTGGTAAGAGAAATATAAGTGAAAATTTTTGTTTCGAAAGCATGAATTTAAGTATGTTTAATATATTATTTCCTAGTCTAAAGGCTAGGGAGCAATTGAAAGAAAGAGTTGATTTGAGTAAATTTAATGAAAATGAAGAAAGATATGTTATTCCTATGCATAGAAAGAGTTTTTGGACTAATAAGTGGATGCAAGAACCTAGAAAGAATTTGTGTAGATTCCAGGTCCAACACTATGATCCTAGGGGAAGTGCGTAGTACAAAAAAGATTGGGGAACATTTAAGAGAAAAAGGGGATTAACTTTGTGTTATAATTATAGAAGGTCGGGACATCTTGCTAAGGAATGTCCTGTGGTAGGCCCTATTTATCTTTGGTGTAAGGTTGTTGGTGATGAGGTTGAGGATTGTCCAAGGATTATTGTTAAAGCTGAAAGGATGGGAATAAGACAAGAAAACTATGAAAGGAGTCAAGAGACTAAGGGCATGTTAGAAAGACGGTCAGAGGAAGTTCAGACTATGTTATTACAGTTGGAAGAAATGATAAATGTCCATAAAGATGTCAGTTTACTAGAAATCCTAAAAGCAAAACAACACATAAGTGCTATAATATAAGACTTTGACATAGACTGTATAGTCATGGATGAAGAAACACAAGTGAATATTATGACAGAAAAAAAATTGGAAAAATTTGGGAAAGCCTACTGTGGTACATTCTTTAGGAAGGATAGGATTTTTTAAGGGAAAGATGATAACTTTATGTGGAAGAGTAACTATTGTACCTATTAATGTTCATGGAAGATCGGTTGAAGAACAATTTGAAGTCATTAGGTTTGTTGAGGACAACGCCCCTTTCCCACTTGTGTTAAGTAAGGCTTAGATTGAGAAGGATCAGATCAGAAGGAAATTAGAGGAAGAAGCTATAGAAAAGAAAAAGAAAGAATTAAGGGATTTCATAGCTAGGAAAGTATACCAACTAATAGAAGAACGAGAGGATAAGTCGAAGAAACAGAGCAAAGTAACAACACAAGAGGGACAGAAAGAAAATGAATTAGCTATCAAGGTTGAAAGAATGCAAGAAGGCTTGAATGACCTATCTATACAAGAGAGAAGTATGCCCACTCAGGAAGTGTTAAGAAACAATATATTAACTTCAAAGCCTTTGAGGGTACCTCGACAATATGGAGCTACTACGCTAGGGGAAGATAAGAATAAAAATGGAAAGAGAATTCTAGAAACAGTTAAAGAAACTCAGATAATAGGAAAGAAGGCAAGGAATCTCAATAAAAAGAAGGCTAAGTTGGAAAAGCTACAAGAAGTTAAGGAAACCAGATGGAAGACTTAGCAGACTGGAGGCCTAAGCAGTGTCGAGCACCCCATAGGAGGTGGGTGACCAAAGGGAGGAGACCACCAAAAACACAGTAGAAAGTATAAAATCCCTCGCTTAGGCATGTAAATAGTTGAGTGACAGGAATGCCTAGACATATGAATGGCTCGCCGAGGATACAAAGTTAAATAAGCTAGAGGCTTAGTTACAGGAGGCACACCAGCAAGCATTTTCATTGCAAGAGAAAATGAAGTTGCTCACAGCAATGGAAAGGATGAAGAGATCACAGGACTAGTGCATAATACAACAACAGATCACTTCCCTCCATGGTAAGGTGATGGAAGTAACATAGAAGTTACAACCTATGCAGGATGAAGCTTGCAAGGTGTTTGAGGAGATCTATAGCTAGGTTTCACAACTATATCAATTAGTTGCAGTTGTAGAATAGCACCTGGAGGGGCATGTTACGGAGCAGACAATCCAGGAGTTCACTGAGCAGGAGGCTCATGCGAGGTAGCAAGTCGAGGCAGCTCGATTTAAGCTCGAGGCCTTTGAAGCAGCGTTGTCTATACCTAAGTGACTCGGGATGAGTCGCAAGTGAGTGTTGGGGGCATGTTGGCCCTCAACCAAGTTTTGGGGAAAGTTTGGTCATTTTTGGCCCACTTTTGGACTTCAACACGTTGGTCGAAGAAGGAGCGCCTAGGTGGAGTTGAGATCGTGGATCTCACCTATTTTGAGGGATATGTGGACCCAGTAAGGGGTCCTCTAGGGTATTGTAACGGGTTTATGGGATGTTGGCCCATGGGTTCTCCCCATGTTTAGGACTTATTGTAAGGAATTGTAAAGTATAAATAAAGAGGAATGTATTGTAGAAGTAGTTCAGTGAGAGTAGTTTTGTGTGAATAGAAGTGATTTTGAGAAAATGAGTGTATGTGGGCGAGGCTTTGTGCTCGACTGTGATTTTGTAGAAAGTGATAAGTGTTGTGATAAGAGGTTTCGGCTATGTGCATGTGACCTAGTTTTAGAAGGAGGATCTAGTGCTTAGTGCACAGATCTCTGGTTTGGTGCAGAGTTTGACTCTGTGGCTTAATGCACAGGAATGATTGAATGTAATATCTTGGAGAATAATAAAGAGGTGAAGTGGTTTGTGGATGTAGCCCCACCTTGAGGTGAACCACGTATATCTAGTGTCTCATGGTTTTCTTTTTGTTGTGTCTTTTCTGTTATGCATTTGATTAGTGATTTTATTATGATGTGTGATGAATAGATATTTTTTTGTTTAAGTACTTTACTTATGTTAAAGGGTAAATGAATGTTAGATCTGACTCATAGTGCTAAGTGCTAAGTGTTCAGGGTACATAATCACTTGTGGTTACTATGCTAGATTTGTCTTTGATTATGCTTTGCAATGTTAATGAGGTTAATAAACTAATGCATGTTCACTTCCTAAGCGTTAACAAAATACTCTATGAAGTGATATTATCACATATTTGTGTCACAACTTGGTTACAGACACCTGCGTCCTATAGCCCCCCCTGCTTCTACCTCGGGTGAGACTTTTATTTTTTCGCAGGTGTTGTCGAAAGGGTCGGTAATCGGGGTTTTGTTGGTGCATTGTTAAGCGTTGAACCCCGGGTCTTCCCTTGTGCCAACAATATCCAAACAAGGATTTTTTTGTGTGCACATATGCATGTAAAGAAGGAGTTGGTGGAATCCTTACCCAAAATGGGCATGTCATTCGTTATGAATCCAAGAAACTCAAAGGCCATAAAGGAATTATTCTACCCATGACTTAGAGATTGCAACTATTTTTTATGCATTGAAAATGTGGAGGAATTATCTCATGGGTGGAAAATTTGAACTAAGGATAGACCATAGTGGTATGAAATATTTTTTTGAGCAGCCAACACTAAATTCTGGACAAACTAGATGGCTGGAATTTCTCAACAAATATGACATTGAATTCAAGCACATCAAGGGAAAAGAGAGTGAAGTGGTTGTTGAAATCAGTAGAAGAGTGCATGAAATGTATTATACAACCATTAGTATGTACAGTTCATATTTAAAAACTATAATTTTAGTATTTTTGACATCATATCAACATTATGTGCAAGTTAAAGAAGGCTTACAGTAGGGTAATGTACAACAAAAAATTAAATACTACATGTTGGAAGAGGATCGAATCCTCTTGTGTTGGAACAAGGTGTATGTTTCTAAACCTTAGAAAATGAGAAATTTAGCGATGACAGAGATATGTAACATGAGAGTAAAGATAGAATAGGTGCAAGGTTTCCATTTTCCCCCATTACTTCATATAAATAGAAATGGTGATCCGGATTATTTTCAGAATGAAATGAAAGCAGAGATATTACAATGAAATACACATAAAAATTGCCAGAAACAGAGAAATACAACAATACATGATTTCTATTAATGAAAGAAATGTACAGAGACTGTAAAAATAGAGAGTACAAGACTCGCTAGAATGGAGGTAGATTTATCTCTAAGAAGAGATGTGACGAATACGCTCATTCACAATCATATTATTACAATGAGGCTCTAAAGGCCTTTTTATGATAAAAATGAATGACAAAACCCTAGACATCCAAAAACTTAACCCTAGGAGATGAAGCGTCAAAAGTCATGTGGGCTCTGTTGGGGTAAGTTAGTAAATTAACTTCCTAGGGTCATAACTTTTGCATAAAATATATGTTTTAGGCATGTGATATCTCGTTAGAAAGGTATTTTCTAGAAATATGCATTATATCGTCAAACGTTGACTACATCTATAGTTTGTCTATGGAAAGCCAAGAAAACATTGTTTAGAGCCCCAAAATGGCCCTGGAAGTACAAAAGGATGTGTTGACATGAAAACTTCCAAAATATGTCAGTTGGAATAGGTGGGTGGCCACCAATATCTACCTGGATGTTGTGTAGGGCTTTCGGAAAAACACGTAAGTGCAGAACCCACAATTACAAAGAATTGTCCCCATTACAGAGAAACGTGCTCAACTGAAAATTTGTCAAGATGAGCCAATTGGAATTTTGAACAAGTGGGTAGCCACCAATATCCACTTGGATCAATCCTCCCCCTTTAGGAATCAATGGTGTTCATTGCATTGAGCGCCTGGGGAAGAGGGGAAATCATTTTTTGAATCTAAATCAAGGTGACCCATGTGCCTTGTTGGAGAAGTTGTGTTGCTTGGTTTGTGGAAGGATGTCACAAAACTGTTGTTGGTGGGATTGCATCTATTCCACCAACATATTGTCTCTAGGCTTGATGGGGCATTGTGTAGGCACTATTGTAGGTGAATGAACAATATTTTCTTTCTCTTTTGCAATCTGATTCTGCTGGATAGAAGGTGTTGAGGTTGCAGTGGTTGTAGTGGTCTTATGTGCATCATTTGAACACATTGTGAAGAGGATGAATTTTGCAGCATGAGAGACTACCTTGTGACACTGTTTTGGTGGAACAATAGTCAGAACTACCTATGGTATCTTGTAGAGTTGACCCCCCAGAGTAATAATGACACTACGGAGTCAAGACTCATAAACATTAACTAAATTGAAATCTATTTTATAGTTATTTGATCTAACAGTGAAAATGCTACAGGTAAAGTGGTTATTATATTTGCATATAAAATGTAAAATTTTACATATAATATTACATAAAATATAAACACTAACATAAAACTATGTAAATATTAATTTTATATATATATATATATATATATATATATATATATATATATATATATATATATATATGAGTACATATATTTTCTAGTTGAAATCTAAATCATTATAAATTTACCAAGCACTTTTTCTTGTATAAAAATAATTAGTGAAATTCATAATATGATATAGGTAATTAATTGTAAGAATTTATACCAAAAACTCTAACTTATAATTCACAATAATTAACCACTTAAACTAACCTTATAAACCACTTAAATTAACCCTATAAACTTTCAATATATGTAGAGTAATAAAATTTAAAATAAAAAAAAATTGAAAAAAAAATACATCATAATATTGAGATGAACATAATAACAAGTCTTCTTCCCCCCACTTAAAGAAAGAGGTGAAGGGCCCAAAATCCAAATGTTTTTGGCACAAGTGAAAGTGGTGTGGTGACTAGTCAACTTGCATTGTCCAATATCATGGTAATCCCCACTATTGATTCACAACTAAGTTATGATAAGTTTTTCATTATATCAAAATATTAATACAAATAAATATTTTTAATAGCCAAATTAATTTTAAATTATTAAAAATATGTTATAATATTAATCTCCTACTCCATTACAATTATAATACATTCTGAGTTTTTATTTGTTTCAATATAAAATATTTTCCAATATTAATATATAAATATTTTTATGATTTTAAAATATAAAATATTATTATATACTACACGATCAAATTCAAATATTATCAGATTCAAATATTACCAAATCAAAACATATATATAAACAAAATTATAAATTGTTGTTCTCTTTTATAATAAAATTATAAATTAATGTCCCACTTTTAAATAAAACGAAGGATTCATGTGGAAACACTATTTCAATTAAAAACAAAGATATATCTTATGGGTTGTTCCCTTTTAAAACAAGGCTACATGGCAGCGCAGTCCCTACCAATGAGGTTAGAAAGCAAATTGTGGAAAATGGGGTCGAATTGGAAATGAAACGAAGTGTTCGGTGCAAAATGTATATCACGAAAATGTTGTCTGCAACATGTATATCACGAAACATGGGGCAAAAGTAAGTGACGCTTGGCAGGCAGAGCAACATCTATTTTTTCAAAGTATATAGCAAACATATATTTTTTGAAAGTATATAACAAACAAAAAAATTGTTGACAGTGGAAGAAAAAATTTGCAAATTTAAATGCATTTTCCATATGGACTGGTGAAAGATAAAAATATATGAAGACATAAAATTAAAAGGAGATAAGAAATATAAAAATTTAAATGCATTTGTGAACATGGGGTATAAGTAAACTATTGGTGAAAGATAAGAATTAAATGCATTTTTCATATAGATTGGTGAAAGATAAGAATAGAGTCTGTAACATATAAAAATTTAAATGCATTTTTATTTGAAATATGTCAAAAAATAAAAATTTGTTACTACTGGAAATTTTGAAATATACAAAAAAATTAAAGTCTATTACATATAAACCGGAATTTAAATTTGTTGTTCATGTAGACTGGGATTGGGGATCCCGCGGACCATTAGAGAAATATATACAAGAAAAAGGAACGTGGAAAGAAGATAGAGTGCAATACCTGCAAAAAAAAAAAATGGAAAGGTATAAGTGTTTGACTATACATCTCTATTTAAGAAACTGGAATAACTAGGTTGATAAACAAAGGAGGATGCGATGAGTAAACTTACAGGGAGGGTACATATGATCCCTTTGGCTATTTTCTTTCGCCTTTTGTTTCATTGAAGTCATCGATGACTGGGGTTTCAAGGATGTCCTCGACGATTGCTGGAATGTTGGTAACTGCCTGCTGCCTTTCATCGGCGGCCTATTTCAATTGCCTTTCGAGCCATTCTTCAATGTAGCTTCTCATTGGGGTAACGTTGATCTCATTCCATATTTTTATGTTGAAAATATCATTTTCTAATTCTCGAAATTCGATAGAAATATTAGAGAGAGCCTGATGAATTTCCTCATTATGTACTGCATATTTGACTAGTCAGTCGTGGATATGAGCTTGATCAAATTGAAGGATGTTGTAAAAAAATTCCAAAGAAAAGGCCTTAAACATAGCAACCTGTTTATCGAACTCTTGTCTTGTTAAGGGCAAGGATTTTGTTATTAAGTGAGGGTCTTGGAAGTCGTTGGTTTTCTCGGCCAAGTCTATATTTGATAGCCTTGTGAATAATTTATCTTTCTTTGATATGGATTGTTCACATGAATGAACAATGAGATGCAGGTTCTTCACTTTTTCTTTCCAACATGCATTCAATTGGTCGATCCAGTTTTTGGATGGAAGATCTTCTTCTCTTCTCTTTGTTTATGTCATATTGTTGACAATCTTGCCAAAAGGAATGACCGTTTTTAAAAAGAAATTTTCTTCATCTTTTAACTCGGCCTGCAAAAACTCGAGAAAGCTATGTGCTCGCGTTCCAAACGAAGTGATGGTTTGTGATATTTTCCACGCCTCGGTAACTAGTTCCATTATTTTTTTGATATTGTTCTCCACATATACTTTACAGGATACGAGCAGGGTGGAGGATTCTTTTACATTGGGTGCAGGGGTGTCAGGCATGGTTATTGCCAAAGGATTGACAAGCAATGGCATAGGAATGAAAGTGTCTTCCAATTCCTTGACCTGGTCCTTCAGTCTGGAATTCTTGGTATCCATGCATCCAATGGAATCATGAAGTGCTTCTCTGCTCGCGGTGTGAAGTTGAAAGATTTGGGATGACTGCATGTTGGCAACGTCAAACTCTGAACGAGATTTTCCTTTCTTATTTTTAACATTTTTTTTCTCAATTATCAATTTTTTGGACCGGCTATCAAAAAAAGTGCTCTGGTACATGAATGATTCATCTGCGTTAAAATTTTCGGTAATGGACATGTCCATTAGATGTCTATGGTGGATGGCGTCTCTAGCATCATCAAGGAAGAAGATCATGCTATCCAGATCAGTGTCAAGTTCCATGTTCTCACTCTGAATTTCCGGCTCTTCCTCTTGTTAGGACCACACAATGTACCTTTTTGCCTATACTTTTTGCCACTATTATACTCTTGATCACCCATATTTAGACTCATACTATCACTTTATATGATCATCCCAAAGGTATACAACGTCCCTTCTCATTACTATACGTTTAATCTGTTTTGCATAATATTTTACATCACTCTCGTACTTGACCATTGATTAGAAATGCATAAGTGTTCAAAACTGCAGATTAGCATTTGAGGCCTATTGCTGAAACACAGAACTGTCCAAGGTCATTGTTGCTGAAACACAGAACTGATGTTGAAACACGGAGCTGCTTTATAGTCCGAGGTCGCAGATGCTGAAACACAGATATGCTATACAGTCCGAGGTCGCAGATGCTGAAACACGGAGTTGTTACGTAGTCCAGAGTTGCAGATGCTGAAACATAGAGGAAACCGCCAGGACCGACGATGCTGAAACACAAAGGAAGTCGTTACAGTCAGCGGTCAACAAAGCTATAACCGTCGCTCCTACACAAGAGTGCCGACATAGTCAGATCACAATTCACGTGGCTGAAACAGCCTATGAATTGCGATGCTGAAACAACATCAGCAACAACGGGAAGAAGATGTTACACCAGTCGTAACAGCAATACCTCATTCAGCTCCTGTAATAACATTTTGTTGCATGAGACTAGGACATCCTATGCTGGTTTAGAAAGTAGATCCGACTAAGGATAGGACTCAGATATGCATTGTAATTATTGTATGGAAGGGATTTCCTCTTTAAATAAGAGGAAATCATCATTCGAGGGATCCAATTTTTATGTATTGAAGAAGCTCCAGAGAAGAGGGACGTATTCCATTTCAGATTGTAATATGATGTTTTGACAAATGAATAAAAGACTGCTTTGAGTATCCTTCTCTAGTTTTCTCGTTTCAGGGGAATCTTGTGAGAAGGGAGG
>ML780655.1:230785-261816 GCA_009831015.1 Picea engelmannii | reverse complement strand
CCATTAAACCCCCAGGTAGTACTTGAACCATTTGAAAGATGGGCCTTAGACTTCATAGGACCCATCAATCCTCCATCCAATCAAAAAGTTTATATACTGGTCTGCACAGACTACATGACTAAATGGGTGGAAGCCAAGGCACTGCACAGAGTGACTGAAGAAGCAGTTATAGATTTCTTATTTAAAGACATCTTCACCAGATTTGGAATGCCAAAAGAATTAGTTACAAATGGAGGACCTCCTTTCAACTCTCATGGGTTCAAAGCCACCCTTCAGAAATATCATATTTAGCAGAGAATGACTACAGCATACAACTCCCAAGCCAATGGACAGGTGGAAAGCACAAACAAAGTAATAGAATCCATTCTCACAAAAACAGTGAAGGAAAGTAGAAAGGATTGGTCCCACAGGCTCCTTGAAGCACTATGGGCCTACAGAACTACCTAGAGAAATACTACAGGATTTTCTCCCTATGAATTAGTCTATGGAAAGAGTGTTGTTTTTCCTGTGGAATTTGAGATAAAAACCTTAAGGACTACTTTAGCTGCCAACCTCGATCTAACCGATGCACAAACAGCCAGGCTGCAGCAGCTTAATGAACTAGAGGAGAAAAGACTAGATGTCATTTAGCAAACAACCATAATTCAGCAGCAAAGATCAAAATGGCATGACAAAAATATCAAAAACAAGCAGTTCCAAAAAGGTAATTGGGCCTTATTGTATGATTCTCGGTTCAAAGAATTTCAAGGAAAACTATGTACAAGATGGCTTGGACCTTACGAAGTAGACACAGTTTTCCCCAATGGAACAGTAAGGCTCGTCACAATCGATGACTCCAGAACTCCGTTACTTGTAAATGGTCATCGGCTTCGTCTATACCAGCAACCTATTTCTAAAGAAGATTTTAAGGCCACATGCATGGAAGATGCCCATTTTTTCTTCATCGAGGGTGTTTCTACCCCTACTACCAATTAATTAGTTTAAGTTAATTTTCTTTAGTATTAGATTAAATTAGATTTTGCTTACTAATAATCCCTTTCAAAGAAATACCATGCTACAGTCGATTTTTGCAGATTCTCGATCAAAACACAGCCACTAGAAGAGGACGATCCCACTTCAAAGAGACGAACTGTCACGATGTTGAAACAACATTGTTCAGCACTGTTGACTTTCACGATGTTGAAACACCATTGTTCAGCACTGTTGACCTTCACGCTGCTGAGACACCACCGTTCAGCACTCTTGACTTCCTTCTGTTGTCGAATCACCACTGTTGCCGAATCACCACTGTTAGCAATCTGCCCCCTTTCCTTCATTACCGAAACACCAAACTCACACCTTCTTCCCCCATCACGGCCCGACAACCTTTTTGCCACTTTTTTCCATTCCCTCACCATCCTTCATCGATGAAACAACTATGTTCAGCAATTGTTTCGCCTTTCCCTTCTGATGCTGAAACACCATTGTTCAGCACTATTGACTTTTCCCCGCTGCTGAAACACCACTGTTCAACACTTTTTTTCTTCCCACTCCCAAAACACTACAGTCCACCATTTCCTCACCATCCTTCATCGACAAAACAACTCCATCCAGCAATTGTTTCACCTTTTTCCGTTGCTGAAACACCATTGTCAGCAACCCTTCATCATTTTCTCCGATGTTGAAACACCACTGTTCAGCACTTTCGACTTTTCCCGATGCTGAAACACCACCAATCAGCACTTTTGACTTTCTTCCGATACTGAAACACCATTCATCAGTAGTTCTTCATCTACAACAATTGTTTCATTCTTCTCTGTTGCTGAAACACCAGTCTTTCACCATCGTCTGTCAGCAAGCTTCTACGCCCTCAGGTTATAGTTCATCCTTCTAGTCAGCAAACCTCGACACAATCAAAGGTCTCTGCTACAACAGGACTACCACGGACAGGCATGATATCTTGTTGGCAGAACGAATCAAACGATAAGGCGAGGTACGTAAATATTATGTAATTCAGTTAGGCTATAGTTAATGAGAAAGATTTTTAGCCATTATGACCATTCAAGTGAAACTATTACTAATCGCACTTGACGGGAGGGGAAGTACACATCAAATTTGTGATACCATCACTTTATCCGATTGCACCGCCGCCATCCTCATTTCACCACCTTTTCGCGCATTTAACCACTATTCCTGCATATAGTCCCTCGGAAAACTCACTTTGTGCCAGAGTTGATACACAAACTCTCGATGTTGTATCTTACTAAGCTAGTAGCCATGGGAGGAGATGTCATACGAAATGAACCCGCCACCACAGCGCTGCTCGAACACTATCCAGCAGCATATCAAATCTTCGAGCAGGCAGGGTGGCTTAATTACTTCCGCAGGATTCAAGGATACAATGAACAGCAAGTCCTACAGTTCACCTGAAATCTTCAGGAGAACCATTCTATCGTCGTCGGCATCCGAGTATCTGTAACAGAAGAAGACATAGCAACAGTCTCAGGCCTCCCTAGCGATGGCACTCGTATGTTCAGTCGAAAGCATATCATCAGGGATGTCCAGCAGAGCTTCTTCCTGCCTGAGGAAAGAATTGTATTGAAGGGCAGGGGTGTTCAGCTCAGCTCACTGCCACCCCCGTGGCCGGAGATCGCCAGATTCATCAAGCACTACTTGACCTGCGAAGGTCGCTATCAGGTAGTCTACCAACACGACTTTCTTCTACTTTCTCATTTAAGGCATAACAGACGGGTCAATCTTCCCTATTATTTGCTGGGTTGTTTGAAGAATATGGCACATTACTGTTGAAAGGCCAAAGATCCAACCCTGTCACTTACCCACCACCGTCTTGTTCAATTACTCATCCACAGGGGTTTTAAACAGCAAAACCGTCCACTAAATAATCCACCCATAAACCCTCAACCAGCTGTCGAAATTCCCCAGGAGAAGCAACCGTAAAACCCCCTAGACTCCCCCGAAGCACCCAATATCCCGTCCACAGAACCAACCAGTCCAGTCAATCCCCCTACCCTACCAAATCCACCGCATACCTTACCATAGTCATCCACTCCCGCCCTTCATATTCTCAGTGATGACTCTAAACCAGATAATGCCGCCTGCCCTATCATTCAGGAAAGACCTCCACGAAAACGAAAACAGATTGCCCCCTTTCCACCCTTCTTGCGCAAA
This sequence comes from Picea engelmannii, assembly GCA_009831015.1. Classification (NCBI taxonomy): domain Eukaryota; kingdom Viridiplantae; phylum Streptophyta; class Pinopsida; order Pinales; family Pinaceae; genus Picea; species Picea engelmannii. Next base: position 258,648 of record ML780655.1, on the reverse strand, counting down.
AACTGAACAAGAGCCTCAATGAGGCCACCCTTTATGAACACTACCCTAGATCCCCCACCGATTCGACTGATACCCTGTACACCTCCAACCTCCCCCATCCCGGAATCTTTGCCTATTCCAACCTCAGTGGCTGAAACACAAGAACCAGCCGCTGATATTGAGTTACAAGAACCAGAAGCCCAGACATCATTTGTTTCAAATAAAGTAGCTGAAACACAACCAGCTACCCATCCAGTGACTAAAACACAAGAACCAGCCACTGATATTGAAATTGAATTACAGGAATCTGAGACCCCGAATGCTGCAACAATACCCTTCTCAAGTAAAGTAGTTGAAACACAACCAACTACCCATCCAGTGGATGAAACACAAGAACTAGCCACTAATATTGAAATTGAATTACAGGAATCAGAGACTCTGAATGCTGCAACACTACCCTCCTCAAGCAAAGTAGTTGAAAAACCAGCTACCCATTCAGTGGTTGAAACACAAGAACCAGCCACTGACATTGACATTGAGATTCAGGAATCAGAGGTCGAGGGTGTTGAAACACTACTCTGCTTACACCAAGAGGCTGAAACACAAGCATCAGTTGCCATTCCTGTAGCTGCTCCACAACAACCAGCTCATGAGGTTATGACTGCCACACAAGAACCAGTCATCTATCAATCCAAACAAACAATGGCCGATGTCTTAGAAGAAAACAAGTTTTTAAAGTCTCAATTGGAAGCATATCAGCAAGAATTAGCTAGGGCAAGGGAAGCGTATGAAAAAGAACTAAATTTGTACACCTTAGCCCGAACATCAACCTTGTCAGAGGAGACTACAGAGAGCGTGTGTAAATAATACATGTGTTGCCAATGTGGCGATGTTTACCATCAGGCAGGCTATAAGGTAATTCAAATCCCAGTGCCAGGGGCAGCCCCTACTCCTTCACCTTTTAAAGTCAAGGAAGAACCTGCTGCAACACAAGAACCAGCAGGCCCTAGCAAGCTCAAAACTGAACCTGCTGCAACACAAGAACCAACAGGCCCTAACAAGCTCAAGACTGAACCTGCTGCAACACAAGAACCAGCAGGCCCTCCCAGGCTTAAGACTGAGCCCTGCATTGCAAAAAAAGAAGCCCCTACCTTTGTCAACAAGGTTGTACAGACAGTGCCTATGGAGGAATTTACACCTCCCAACCAGATCAATCTCTCCACTTCCAGGGAACAATATACTCAAACCTTACCTCATCCCACTACTTCCAACATTGAAACACAGACTCAGCTATGGGATGAGCATGCAGAAATACAAAAATGGAAGAAAGAGTGGAAGAAAGAGTATGTTGAAACACAAGCCAAAAACCTGCAAGTGCATAAACAAATCTGGATAAATCACACTTTCTCAAATTGGGAAGCTCTAGAGTAGATACGTGAGGAATCTCGTGAGCTTAAGAAGAAGAACAAAGAATTGAAAGGCAGATTGGTCCTGGTCTTTGATTTGGTGCAGAAGCTACTGGCCACAAGGAAGCCATCTTGCAACTACTCCTTATTCCTGATGGAGAGACTCATATGGTTTCAGATCAAATCCATTCTAGAAGGTAAACCCCATGCAGTAATACAATCAWMAGATTTTATYAAAACTTTTGTAGTTGCCTCTACCAGGGATCARCACCTCCTCTGTGAGGCATACTTTCATAATGAGGCTATTCCAGAAAACAGGTTGCTAAACATAAATCCCCTTGTTGGGGAYRTTCAAATTCGAGCATTYACYTCCTTTCTCYWYAATCAAATCATTTGGCAAGATGACTTTTTGGCTGCCAAGCACAATGAAGATAATCGCCTCCTCTGGATTAGACCAGAACCACAGAGGGCAGCTACCTTTATCTCACAATATTATGAGTTCTTAAAACAACCAGGGGTGACTGAACATGTTCAGCAGCTACAATCAAAAGTGCTCCAGGATTGTGAACACATCATCAGATCCATAGAGATTCCTACCCTCCAGGCGAATAACATGTTTTGGCAGCAATCCACGGAGAAGATACAACAGCACAATCCTTTTGGTCCTGCCAACCTAGAAGTAGCAATTTCCAGGATACCTAACTACATCCAGTGTGTTAGACATTGTGCTGAAAATTGGATAGGGTACTGGTTTTATTTTCCCATTCTCTGGTTGCCAATAGAAAGGTATCAAGTCAGTTATAAGCTTCCTAAGAAGGTAGAAACAGCAGCATGGAAAAGATTACAGCAGGTCCAAGGGTTCCGAACGCCAACGGACAGTACCTCCCAGAGTTACATCTTGAGTAACTTACATGATCAGAGTCGGTATCAAGACTCTGATTCAGAGTGAGTTGCTTGAGGACATGAAACACCTTGAGTTGGGGGGGATGATAGGACCACACAATGTACCTTTTTGCCTATACCTTTTGCCATTATTATACTCTTGATCACCCATATTTCGACTCATACTATCACTTTATTTGATCATCCCAAAGGTATACAACGTCCCTTCTCATTACTATACGTTTAATCTGTTTTGCATAATATTTTACATCGCTCTCGTACTTGACCATTGATTAGAAATGCATAAGTGTTCAAAACTGCAGATTAGCATTTGAGGCCTATTGCTGAAACACAAAACTGTCCAAGGTCATTGTTGCTGAAACACAGAACTGATGCTGAAACACGGAGCTGCCTTATAGCCTGAGGTCACAGATGCTGAAACACAGAACTGCTATACAGTCCGAGGTCGCAGATGCTGAAACACGGAGCTGTTACACAATCCAGAGTTGCAGATGCTGAAACACAGAGGAAACCGCCAGGACCGACGATGTTGAAACACAAAGGAAGCCGTTACAGTCAGCGGTCAACAAAGCTATAATCGTCGCTCCTACACAAGAATTCTGACATAGTCAGAGCGCAATTCACGTGGCTGAAACAGCCTGCGAATTGTGATGCTGAAACAGCATCAGTAACAATGGGAAGAAGCTGTTACACCAGTCGTAACAGCAATACCTCATTCAGCTCCTGTAATAACATTCTATTTCGTGAGACTAGAACATCCTATGCTGGTTTTGAAAGTAGATCTGACTAAGGATAGGACTCATATATGCATTGTAATTATTGTATCGAAGGGATTTCCTCTTTAAATAAGAGGAAATCATCATTCGAGCGATCCAAGTTTTATGTATTGAAGAAGCTCTAGAGAAGAGGGACGTATTCTATTTCAGATTGTAATATGATGTTTTGACATATGAATAAAAGATTGCTTTGAGTATCCTTCTCTAGTCTTCTCGTTTCAGGGGAATCTTGTGAGAAGGGAGGGCCCACCTTCTTCACAAGATTCACCCATTAGTTTAGAAGTGTGTTAGTACAATTTCTGTTTACATTTTTATTAACTTTCTTTTTGCTGAAACACTGCTTTTAATGAATTCCTCTTTGTTGAAACACTACTGACTCTGTCTTAGTTTATTGAATGAAATTCGTAATTCTTTTTATCAGCAATCTTGTGTGATGATTTTATGAAGCTAGCCAGAGACTGGGTTAAGGGTTCCTACTCAGAAAGGAAGGAACCAAAACATCCTGTTCTCTGTAGATTTCCATTATTCCTGCAGTTGTGCTAGCCAGAGACCGGGTTAAGGGTTCCTACTCAGACAGGAAGGAATCAGAACACCTTGTCTTCTGTAGATTTCATTTAATTCTTCAAGTGTGCTAGCCAGGGATTGGGTTAAGGGTTCCTGCTCAGACAGGAAGGAATCATAACACCTTGTCTTCTGTAGATTTCATTTAATTTATCAAGTGTGCTATCCAAGGATTGGGTTAAGGGTTCCTGCTCAGACAGGAAGGAATCAGAACACCTTGTCTTCTGTAGATTTCATTTGATTCTGCAAGTGTGCTAGCCAGGGATTGTGTGAAGGGTTCCTGCTCAGAAAGGAAGGGATCAGACCATCCTGTTCTCTGTAAACCTCAAATTCACAAGTGTGCTAAAACAGAAATAGGGCTTAAGGCTCCTGCTTAGAAAGGAAGGAACTAGACAGTCTTGTTCTCTGTTAGATAGAGTTAATTATCTTTTTCTTACTGTTTTCATAAAAGAGTGTTAGCACTGAAGTCTCTATTTGAGAGTAAGGGTCCTGTTCTCTGGTTGCAGAATAGTTGTTCTTTCCCATTGCAAGTGTTATTCTAATGTAATCTATGATTCTTAGATTAATCTTCAAGATCTGCAATAGGGAAGTTGCTTTCCTGTGATTTAATTCAGAATTTCAATTTATTCAAGCAAGTGTGATTAGTATAAGTTTCTTTACTACAACACTCAGTTGCTTTTGGAATTGAGCATATATAGTGCGTGGTTATCTTTGAAATAAAAGACTTCCCTGGGTTGATAATTTATGTATCACTTGGTTGTTTGAATCAATTAAGCAATTATAGTAACCAACACCTCTTACCCCACATTTCTTTTCTCTTCTTCTCTACTGGAAACTTGTGAGAACTATCAATTTTTGAGTGAGAAGGGTCATTATCTGCTCCTTCATTTGAAGAACTCTGGGTTTCTTTGTTGTTGTGGTGGGTCGTTGGAGCGATGCTCTAGGATGTCATACTTTTTGCAGTGGTATTTGCAGATTGAACACTCTTGTCATTGGGGCCTTTCCCCTATTGCATGTACAATTTAGTGCAGCTTTGGACTATGTCTACGTCGCTGGCATCAGAGGTAGGACCGTTGTCGCCACTGTCTTTGTTTTTGGGTAGGTATTTTTTTTAAAAACAATCGTCGAGGCGGAGTGTTTGTAAATTTTGTCTAAAAATATCATAGGGGTCGAAAACCCTCTTATGATTTCAGTGCATCTCAGGTTGGAGGTGCTAGACTGTGCTGCGAAATCTTCAATTTTGTTGATGTTTTTCAACACGAACTCCCCTATTTTTCAAGGCAGAGGAATGAACTATTTTTTTTTTCCTTTGGAATAGATGGAACCAGTAGTTGTATTGAAGTGCTACTTCTGCAAAAAACATTATGTCCATAATGTGACATGGAAGGAGAGTAGGTTGTTATGTGGAGCCAAAAGATCTTATGATAGTGTAATTATCCAAAAGTTCAAGTGCGCCCTTGTTGTGAAAAAAACTAGTTGAATGTTCAGATATGCGAGGAGCATCTTCTCCTAACAACAAAACTTTGAAAACAGATAGGAAGCCATTAAAAACCTCATAAAAATAATGGGAATCCTTGTGCTTCCTCAAAGCCTGGTACCATAACGTTACTGGGTGGAATTCGCAGTTGACATTCTTGGACAAATATAGTTGCGAAAACCGACAGGAATGTGCTATTGCAAAAACTAAATAGGATGACATATAAAATTTATTTTCCCTTTTGTAGCTTGACAATTGGGAAGATATTTCATGGGAAATTAACCTGACCCAATAAAAAATGGCTTGTTCATTGACTGTGAAATACAAAATATAAAGAGCCATGCGAGAAACAGTTTTTGTGGGCTCCTGTCCCATTATTCTTGTAAATAGCCAAGTAATTTTGCGAAATGGATTTCTAAATGAACTAACCTGCATGCTTGTAATATCTTCAGGAACTAGAATTGGGTTTTCCAAAAAAAGGGGCAAGAGGTCCAATCCATTATTATGCTTTTCTAGGAACTATTTGCAATCTTCTCCTCTGAACGTCAATGTTGGCTCCGACAATTTTAGCATCTGGCGAAAGACCTGAGGTGACAAACAAACAGAAGAGCGGTCCCATAGTGGAATAATTCTTTTCTCTGCAATAAATTTATCAGCGCACTAAGAAACCAGGTCCTTACAGTGAAAAACCTCAGGGACATAGCCTGCATGAGCAATCCTGGAGGTCCAAATTACTTGCTTCTCTACGGCAGAGGTTGAGTAATAAGAATATGCCATGGACCACTGGAATTTCTAGTCCTCGCGCCCAAAGATGTTCACTGTATCTCCACATAACTATTGTCGAGTTGATGCCATAGGTTTATGAGAACGTTTCGTTGGTGCAAATGATGGTTTAAATGAATAGTTAGAGCCGATAATGTAACTCTTCGCTAAATCTTGGTTAAATTCTTATGAATTGGAAATCTCCTTGAGCCTTTCGTTGATTAATGACAATCTATATTGGTGGTGCATGATGAGGTGTTAGTATTAAAGCTTATTTATTACATATTTAGAAATGCGAAGGTGGAGGGTACGACGAAGAGCAATTAAGGATTGGAGGTTTAGTGAATGTGTGAAGGCCATGACGTGTGAACGGGATTTCATGATTTTGAAATGAACACTCAAAAGGGATAATATAATGCCCCCACAAATTTTGGTCTAATGCACATCAATACGATATTTCCTTGAGCCTTTCTCCCATCAATGGAAATCTATACAGTTTCTTCATTATGACCTGTTAGAATTAAATGCCAGTAATTCCATATTTAGAAACAAGATATGTATATATATATATATAACGTTTTTTTTCTTTTATTATAGACAAGTGCGAAGGTGACGGAGATGGAGGAGAGCAAGGAAATAATGGAAATCTCTGACAAGCAATCAGACGGGATTCAAAAAAGGGTTAAGGGATAGTTAGGACAGCCGAGTGTTTTACGGTCAAATTTCATGTATCGGAATTTTTTAGTACAAAATGTGTAAAACTGAAGAGATTATGATGGGGCAGTTGAGTAGCCGATTTGTATATTTGAAGAATTCCGGAAAAGTGGCTAAGTATGGAATAGGGAAATTTCTAATTGCATGCGTATCAATAAGATATTACATATAATTGCCAACTGCTAAATGCAAAGGGGCGTGGGCTGATCCGGATTATTTTCGGCACGAAATGTGAGCGGAGATATAATAAAGAAATGCACAGAGATATCGCAGATATTCAATAATATAAAATAAATGTATCAGAGATGCAACCATAAACACAGATATACAGTAATAGATTATTTCTATTAATGAAAGAAATGTACAGAGACTGTAAAAATACAGAGTGAAAGACTCGCTAGAATGGTGGCAGCTTATCTCTGAGAAGAGATGTGATGGCTACTCGCATTCACAAGACTATGGCTACAATGAGGCTTTGAAGCCCTTTTTACAATAAACAGGAATGCCAAAAACCCTAGACATCCGAAAACCTAACCTTAGGAGATGAAGCGCCAAAAGTCATGTGGCCCCCATTTGGGTAAGTGAGTACATCAACTTCCCAGGGTCGTAACTTTTGCATCGATCTTCGTTTTAGGCACGTGATAGCTCATTGGAAAGGTATTGTCAAGGAGATTCATTTTGGGGGCTCAATCATTCCTTCAACTATCATTGAGAACCTCGATCTCAAAAAACCTTCATTTGGGCCCTCAAAATGGCCCCGAAAGTTAAAAACTGCTAAAAATAGTAAATTGTCAAAATTGCCAGAAAACTATTTTGAGCCAGTCAGAAAAGGTGGGTGGCCAACGATATCCACCTGGATCAATCCTCCCTCCTTAGGAAGCAATGGTTTCCATTGTGTTGAGTTCACGAGGGAGAGGGAAACACATTTTTTGAATATGCATCTTGGTGAGCTACTTTCCTTGCTGGAGATGTCGCACTGCTCAGTTTGTGGAAGTTTGTCACGAACCTGTTGAGGTTGAGGCCGTTCAACAAGTCGGGCTACATGAGAGGATGATGTGCAGAAGGAATCTTTGCACTTTGTTGTAACCTTGTAAACTTTCTTCTGTTTGATAGAAGGTGCTTGGGGCGAGGCTGTAGTTGTTGCAGTGTCCTTCTGTTTTCCTTTTGAACAGATTGTGAAGAAGTTAAATTTTGCAGTATGAGATACTAACTTGCGACACTTTTTAGGTGGAACAGTAGTTGGAACTACCTCTGGTATTCTATAGAGATGACCCCCCATAAAAACAATGACACTGGGGGGTCAAGACTCATAAACAGCATGGCGCTTCCACATATATGGTTGTCCCAAGAGAATATCACAGACACCTAGTGGGGAAACATCACATAATACCTCATCCTTGAAGGGTTGGATGTCATATGACAATCGACATTGTTGGCTAACACGGAGATCTCATCCTTGGCGAAGCCACCCGATCTTGTATGGTTGCAGGTGTGGTGTTTTCGACAATCCCAACTGTTTGACGACCTCTGCTGAGATGAGGTTCTTCTGGATTCCACTATCAACAATAAAATGCAGTGGGGTCCCCTTCACCCACATATTTGAATGAAAAAGGTACTCCCCCTCTTCAGGATCTGTTGGTTCTTCTGGTTTAATTGTTGCGGTCATGACAATAGCAGTGGGGTTCACGTCAATGATCTGTCCTTTACCATTATTTCCAGAATTAGATTCTGAATCAGAGTTCAGCTCTTTGTCTTTGATCTCAGCCACCAATGAATTTTTTGAGTAACATTCATCGGTGTTGTGCTCGGGGATTTTTTGGAACTCGCACCATTTTGCAGTGTCCTTCGTTGTCTTCCCGTGACCCTTCTTTTCCTGTGTCTTGGACTTGTTTTCGGGAGACTATTTGTAAGGGCCATCTTTGTCATACTTCAGTTGTTGAAAATTTGCATGCCCAAACTCCCGTTTATTCTGGTGCTTAAATTTCTGCTCGATTTTAACAGCATATCGATAAGCAACACCGAGTGATGAGATGTCCAGAAAATCCATTTTAGTCTGGATGTATCTATGTAGAGCCCCACGGTATTTCAGAACCAAATGTCACTCGGAGTCTTTGATACCCATCTTGGTGCACAATATATGGAAGGTATTGGTGAACTCTAGAACTTCTTGGCCCCTCTCTTTCCACAGTGTGGTCCATATCATGTATTGGTCCTCATAGTTTCCAACAGGGTAATACTGTTCCTTTACCGTATCCACAAAAAAATCCCAAGTGGAATCGGCCCCGTATATTCCAGACTCCTCTGTGGAACTTTTCTCCTAGTAAGTTTCCCACCAATGTTTGACATGAGGGAGATATTTAAGGAGTGCGAAGGTGATCTTTTCTTTGTCGGAAAAATTGTGAATAGAGAAATAACCTTCTAGCAGTGTTAACCATTTTTCTAGGGCTTATGCATCTATCTGTCCTTCAAATACAGGAATATCAAAATTAAATTGTACCTTGAAAGGAGAGGTTCCTCCAAAGTGGTCGCTTGATGAAAATGTGTTTGATGCTATCGACAGGCGTTGAAGGATGTGGGAAAAACTATCCATCATTTCGTCCCTCTGTCACGTGAGAGCTTGCTCAAGCAACAAATTGATAGGATCGTCTGCTCCGTCATTTTTATTTTCTTCCGCCATTGAGGGTTTCTTGGGTGTGCGAGAGAGATTGTCTTCAAGAGATATAAGGCTCGAGACCCAACTTGCTATACTCCGACCTCGTCGGGGACATGCACTGAAAAATGATCAAGAGCAACCTGCTCTGATACCACTGATCCAGATTATTTTCAGCACGAAATGCGAGCGAAGATATAATAAAGAAATGCACAGAGATATTGCAGATATTCAACAATATAACATAAATGTATCAGATATGCAACCATGAACATAGATATATAGTAATACACAATTTCTATTAATGAAATAAATCTACAGAGACTGTAAAAATACAAAGTGAAAGACTCGCTAGAATGGTGGCAGCTTATCTCTGAGAAGAGATGTGACAGCTACTCACATTCGCAAGAAGATGGTTACAATGAGGCTCTGAAGGCCTTTTTACAATAAATAGGAATTCCAAAAGCCCTATACATCCAAAAACCTAACCCTAGGAGATGAAGCACCAAAATTCATGTGGGCCCCATTTGGGTAAGTGAGTACATCAACTTTCCGGCATCGTAAATTTTGCATATGATCTCCATTTTAGGCGCGTGATAGCTCATTGGAAAGGTATTGTTGAGGAGATTCATTTTGGGGGCTTAATTATTCTTTCTCCTATAATTGAGAACCTCAATCTCGAAAAACCTTCATTTGGGCCCTCAAAATGGCCTCGGAAGTTAAAAACTGCTAAAAATAGTAAATTGCCAAAATTGCCAAAATTGCCATAAAATTGTTTTTAGTCAATCGGAAAAGGTGGGTGGCCACCGATATCCACCTAGATCATGGGCACAGGAAACAACGACTACGAAATGAATATTTCTTCAACCCGCCAAACCGACGATCCGCCAAGGAAATTTGAAGAAATGGCGAAGTATGGAAAGTGGATAGACGGAGTTCAAAATAGGGTGACAATAGTTCCACAAAATATGTGAGGACCCGACGGTTAAATTGTATTTCTCGGAATTTTTCATTGCAAAATGTATACCATGGAAGAGGGCATGATAGGTGGACCATAATACGCAAGAGGGTATGATCTAAAGGCAATCTTGATTGCCCCAGCCCTGGAGCTCGTCTGTCAATTTGTATATCGTGGAGCTCTAAATGTTGTTTGGAGGTCATGGAAAAGTAGAAGTGCAATGTTGACCCGATCAACGTGCAAGTCTTCCTGTCAATTTGTATATTCGTAACTCTGGGTGCCAGTTGTAGGACACGAAACAATAGAGGGTCAATTTAAAGAAAGGGGAAGTGGTCGTTGGAAACGTGTGAATCTGCGAAGTTGCGGAGCAAGGCATTTTCGGGAAAAAATTGATTAAGTAACCAGGAAGAGAAACTAGAGGGAATAAAAGAGTGGGAAAATAGAAAGTTGAAAGGCAGTTTTCGTAAGCGCGAATTGGTTTCAAAGAAGCCCCATTGTTTCAAAACCATGATTTTCTACTAATTGTCAGCAAATGCATTGTTGAAGATTAGATTTTATTGCAATGTTTGCGTGTAAGTATTCTCTTGATACATTCTTCCATGACTGTAACATATTAACTTAACTACTAAACTTCATTTTTTACTAATTGCCAACAAATGCTTTGTTGAAGATTAGATTTTATTGGAACGTGTGGGTCTAACTGTGTTCTTGATACATTATTCCATGACTGCAACATATTAAATCAAGTATTAAACTTCTTTCATTATTGGTTGTTAGCACTAAAACTTAATAATTTCATGTCTTGAAACAAGAATAACGATTTTGCTGCAACATTGTACATTGGTATTGCTATGTTCTATTTTCATTACGAATAGAATTGAACGTTGGTTTGAAACTGTGTAATCCATTTTTTGTTTGCATAAAAAGTTGTTGGATTCACACAGTACATTGGCATATAATTGTTAGATGTTCCATCTTAGAAAAAATAACCTAAGTAAACACAATATCGAAGAAGTACGAGAGCACTGAACCATGCCAATGAGAATATGCGTTAAATCCAAAAAAGAGGCAGCAATGAAGACTCGAAGGCAAAAAAATTTTAATAATAAATCCATTTAAAAAATAAGAAAAACATTGAGTATTGTACATCTATCCTTAGAAATTGGACCCAGTTCTTCAGGCCAAAACATTAAACGTATATGTGACAAACACATGCATGGGATCCGCAGTATGCAAGATCCTTACAGTTTTCTCCTCGATGAATCATCCTGTGCTGACATTGATAGTTTTCAGAAGCTTCTCATGAGGAAGAAGATGAAAAACCTTGTAGGGAAAATGGAATAGCCCTTAGATGAAACTACCTCTACATAGTCCAAAAAAAATAAGGAGCACAGTTTTCACGTGCAATTCCAGAGACCCAAATTAGTCCATTTTGGGCGGAAGGAGATGACTTGTAGAAAAATGCCTTGCAACAGCAAGAATTTTGGACCTGATTCCTGAAGATGTTAATCAACAATTTTTTGGCTTGAAATATATCTCTGGGACATCAACATATCATTTCTTTACAGTGAAACTCTTTTTCCCAGAATGGACTAATTTGGAACTATGGAATTCCTAATTTTGTGCTGCAAAGTGGCTATTGCGTTCACCGTCATTTTCTTTTCTAAAACTCCTTTTGGTGTTGTCATGACCTCCATCACTAAGCCGAGAAGTTTCGTTCATTATGGTTGATCTCAATTTGGGTGTGTTATCACACAGTTTGTAGCAATGATAAAAGGCTATGAGATAGGAAGCCAAACTGGCGTAACAGGAACCAATCCCATCCAATGTCACCACGATGGGAAGGTTCTTTCTCTTTAGGGAGGTTAGGCCCAGGGGAGACGTCATCGATGACCTGGGGTTTTGAGGAGGCAAGAGGATAATAAGTCAAGGATAAGTTTCCCCCCACACAAGTCACCACCAATCAGATATTCTTGGCTAAACAACCAATAATGAAGTAAAACCCCAAAGAAATGTACCTGCCTAGAACAAAGCAACAACAAACTGATATGTGCAAGCTATTTCAATGGGTTACTATTTCATACAACTATATGATAAATATATATATGAACAATTATGGCAATAAATATTGACGAATTCAATGTTTATCAATAAAGCAATGCAAGTAATATCACTTCTTCAACAAATGCTCGAATAACGTGGCATTCAATACGATAAATCAACACCTCATTCAATTAATGCTTTTAATCATTATCCAATTTCTCATAAACAAAATGATGTTGCACTAATGATGTAATAGCATGAGATGACAGTAGCAATTAGGGTTAGTAGGGTTAGCTCTTAGGCTAGGTTTAGTAGTTAGGGTTTCAATTCAAAGGTTTTGAGAGTGTTGTAATCACGTTTCACTTCAACGCTAGAGGACTGTAGATCAGTGCCTTAGGGTTTAAAAGAGTCAAAAGTGAAGGACGCAAGGGTTGAAGGAGTCAAGGTAACAATGGCCAAGAACTAGAGGGAAGAGTTATGAGGTGTTGCTATGGTAGGGCCTCAGAATCAAAACCATAGGGGAGAGAGTCTCACTCTAGTGTTTCTATGGCAAGGCCTCATCCTCTCTCCTCCTTTATTGAATGAAAAAATGGCTAGCATAAAAGATAAACTAAGACAAGAGGGTTTGATAAGACAAATTGTTGCAGCAGGAAGGCTCCACTAGCAAACCCTAGAAAAATAGGCCCTAAAGTGTAGAAACTCTAGGCTTCAAGACGTCTCCTTCTTCTCGGCTTGTAAAGGTATGGATAACAAAAGGGAAGAAGAAATAGGAGTGTAGCTACGGCTAGGATCTTTCTTCCTTCAACAATGGCTAAAAATCTCTCTCAATGGGGACATAAGACAAGGACCTACTTGTGTGCTTGTCCCCTAGGGTTTTGTACAGCAAAATCGTAAATACATGCAAGAAATTAAACTACAACCATTCATTCAAGAATTTTTGTAGAAAAATACCTACAATTCACCAATAAATATAATGTAAACCCTAGTTGTAACACCTTCCTTCAAGAGAGAAGCCAAAACATGCCAAAATAATCTTCCTTCAACAAGTGCGCATCACTAAATCAGACAATAACCCAAGAGAGGGCGCAAATTTCAGTCCTCACTAATGAGTGAGTGAAATATCCTGAAAAAATGAAGGTGAAAATCCTTCATTTATACCATTCCATGACCTAATTTTACATTTTAGGTCATGTAAAAGGTCGACAAGGCCCAAATCCCAAAATCATATTGTTTTACATTAAAATGTTAAATCGAAACCCTAATCAAGTTGAAAAGAGATAAAAAAAACCCTCTGAGGGAGACCTCATCCAAGCCATGTAAGTGGGTGGTGTGGTCAGGTATGTCCAAGTATGTGGGTGCAATGAGGGCCAAGGATGAAAAAGTGTTACATGTGGGTGCCTTTGTAGAAGGCGAGTTGTACCTGTCATGGATGTAGTCTTTCCAAGCCCATTCTTTCCTTTATTCTTTTTTTTTATTTTTTTATTTTTTTCTTTTTTCGTTCAAGAGATAATCAGCGGACACTGCCTTGGCATGGTGACCAGAGCTGGCAGTGTTACCCACAAGTACTTTCACAGAAATGATAAGGCCGTCTCATGATGAGACCCCCTTTCCCTTGGTCATGCAACCAAGATTCACTTCCCTGGCATGGTAACGAGCTGGTGGCAATTTCATACTACTAGGTACCCATGGACCTAATAGGCTGGCTCATGACGAGACCCCCTATCCTTTGACCAGGTCTTATTTTATTATTATTATTTGGGTCCCTCTTGTTTCTTGCTGCGAATCCTTTTATTTATTTATTGGGGATCCCTGGGTGAAGCATCTCAAGGTTTTATTCTTATGATTTTAACTTTTACCAGACCTAGCAGACGACTGGCAAACTCTCAAGGGAAAGTTGAAAAAATGAGATGATAAAATGAAATCCATAGTTTTCAACCAACCCTTGGATTCTCATGTTTTCTTCAGGGGAAACTCAATGCAAAATATATAATTCCCAACTACACCTTTAATGATACAACAAGGTAAGGTAATAAGAGGTGGTTGGAGAAAAATGTCATGAGAATCTATATTTAGGCAAACAACGTTCTTACTCTTGTCAAAAATTGAGCACAACGGTGGTTGATAGTCATCTTCATAGAATAAATCCAAATGCTCAGAGGAGAAATCATCAAATTCCTCAAGGTATGACCGAAAATCATTAGGAAAGCATAGCATCAATTCATCCTTGGGTGTCTGAATAAGGTCAGGTTCTTGTTGCCAAATGTCAAAATTATTAGTAACTTCATGTGATATATGCAAAGGAAACTTTTGGGAATAACCCTCAATGTTGTAAATGGGACCCCCATCATATCCAATCACATCACATTTACACTTCCTAACATGTATGAACTCATCAAAGTTATCAACAAAGTCCTTATTTTTATCAAAACATGAAGGGGTTAGAACATCCAACACTTCTTTGCTCTCTACATCATAAGATAAGGAATCATTAAAATTATGGAAGGGGAAATAACTCACCTTGTTTAATCCTTCCTGTGCGGGATATTCAAGTGTTTGGATAACTTCATCAAGAGGAATATTTGCCTCTACATCTTCAGTCTTGAAATATAGAGGATCAAGCTCATCCAAGGGTTCCATTTCCTCTTCACTCTCTGAGTCATAGAACAAAGTATAATCAAAGAACTGGAAAGGAAAATGACTTACCTCATTCTCTTCATCTTGTGCAGGAGGGACAGGATCTTGGAGAGATTCGTCAAACTGAGGAGCAGTTACTGGTGCTTCATAATTCACTTCTTTAGTTATATCTTCACTGCATTCTATTGAATTATGGGAAAAATCCCACTCCTCTTCAAGAGGTTGACAACGTTCTTCATGAATCTCTTCTTTCACATCAGAGGATTATTGATGTTGAACATGATATGCATTTTTGAGATCTACCACAATATCAGTAGTGAATCCCCCGTATTCCAAGGCTATTGTGAGATTATGAAGGGCATCTTCATATGTTTGGCAACGTGGTTTGGTAAAATCAACAAACCTGTTGATGAGGTGTATGAAACATGATATGCCTCTATCTTAGCAACAACCCTTAAAACGATCTTGCAAGTAGGATGGCAGGGTGAGTTAGAACAATTTTATAATAGCATCCTCTCCTCCCAATTCTGTCTCGCTCATATAGTCCAAAAAATTGACAATGTGAGGAGTTGGGAGGCCCAAAAATCTTGGAGATTTCTTCATCCATTTTGCATCAAAGTAATTTGGGTATCCTTGAAAAATTTTGAAATCAATAGTTGGATACATTTGTTCCCAGTGTGCCATGATCCCATAACTTGGAAATATCACAAAATTGAGAGTAAGGTGGCACCCTAGAAAAGTTCAGTCGAGTCGCCAGATAATTTTCCTGAAACTATCAAAGGATAAGGGAAAACACCCTAAGTGTCGTCTTGAGGAGAATTGACTCGGTGTTCCCCAGCAGCAGCACCAAAATGTTATCACACAATTTGTAGAAATGATAAAAAGCTATGAGATAGGAAGCCAAATTGGTGTAACAGGAACCAATCCCACCCAATGTCACCACGATGGGAAGGTTCTTTCTCTTTAGGGAGTTTAGGCCTAGGGGAGACATCCCCAATGACCTAGGTTTTGAGGAGGCAAGAGGATAATAAGTCAAGGATAAGTTTCCCCCCTCACAAGTCACCACCAATCAGATATTCCCGGATAAACAGCCAATAATGAAGTAAAACCCCAAAGAAATGTACCTTCCTGGAACAAAGCAATAGCAAACTGATATGTGCAAGCTATTTCAATGGGTTAGTATTTCATACAACTATCTGATAAATATATATGAACGATTATGGCAATAAATATTGACAAAGTCAATGTTTATCAATATAGCAATGCAAGTAATATCACTTCTTCAACAAATGTTGGAATAACATGGCATTCAATACGATAAATCAACACCTCATTCAATTAATGCCTTTAATCATTATTCCGTTGCTCATAAAAAAAATGATGTTGCATTAATGATGTAATAGCATGAGATGACGGAAGCAATTAGGGTTAGTAGGGTTAGCTCTTAGGCTAGGGTTAGCAATTAGGGTTTCAATTCAAAGGTTTTGAGAGTGATGTAATCAAGTTTCACTTCAACGCTGGAGGACTCTAGATCAGTGCCTTAGGGTTTAAAGGAGTCAAAAGTGAAGGACGCAAGGGTTGAAGGAGTCAAGGTAACAACGACCAAGAACTAGAGGGAAGATTTTTGAGGTGTTGCTATGGCAAGGCCTTGTGCTCTATCCTATTTTCTTGGATGGAAAAACGGCTAGCATAAAATATAAAATGAGAAAAGAGGGTTTGATAAGACAAATTGTTGCAACAACAAAGCTCCACTAGCAAACCCTAGAAAAATCGACCCTAAAGTGTAGAAACCCTAGGCTTCAAGACGTCTCCTTCTTCTCGGTTTGTAAAGGTACGGCTAGCAAAAGGGAAGAATAAATAGGAGTGTATCTATGGCTAGGCTCTTTCTTCCTTCAACAATGGCTAAACATATCTCTCAATGGGGACATAAGACAAGGACCTACTTGTGTGCTTTTCCCCTAGGGTTTTGGTCAGCAAAATCATAAATACATGTAAGAAATTAAACTACAACCATTCATTCAAGAAGTTTTGCAGAAAAATACTTAAAATTCACCAAGAAATATAATGCAAACCCTAGTTGTAACACCTTCCTTCAAGAGAGAAGCCAAAACATGCCAAAATAATCTTCCTTCAACAAGTGGGCATCACTAAATCAGCCAATAACCCAAGAGAGGGCGCAAATTTCAGTCCTCACTAATGAGTGAGTGAAAGATCCTGAAAAAAATGAAGGTGAAAATCCTTCATTAATACCATTCCATGACCTAATTTTACATTTTAGGTCATGTAAAAGGATGACAAGGCCAAAATACCAAAATCATATTGTTTTACATTAAAATGTTAAATCTAAACCCTAATCAAGGTTAAAAGAGATAAAAATCCCCTCTGAGGGAGGCAGTATCCCCTTTTAGGGAAAATGAAGCATCCTGGAGAAAAACATTAGCCCTCCTTGGGATTCTCCAACCTACCACATGTGCCATTGTTGCCTAGTCTACCTCCCAAGACGTCCAATAGGTTGTATGACATCATGGTCATCAAGGGTGACGTCCTAGGCCTTCCAAGGCCAATGTTTCACTAAAAAGGGGTCAACCCCCTTAGGTCAAGTTGTATCAGGGTGCCTCTGGTGGAACGTCCTCTTCTTCTCCAGTGAAAATCCCCTGATCAACATTTGTCATGTCTCTGCCCCCTAATGGGGTCTCAACATCCATATGGTGGACTCTTCAGCCCCATGGAGGTCCGAACTGATCATCTCCCCATGTGTACCAGTCCAAATGGTACCTTTCCGTCGAGCATGGTCATGCACATCAAAATCTACACCCTCCATGGGCTCATTAGTCATAGGGATCATAGCAATGTCAATAACATCTCATCATCAATATCATTAAACATATAAATAAAATTTCTAATACATCAATTAACAGCTCAAAGACGTTACACAAGCCTGCAATATAAGTCTGGAGAAATAAGACAAGGTGTCCTATTGGGATAGTATCCACTGGAAAAGGAAAGTTCCTGGAAGAGACCTCATCCAAACCATGTAAGTGGGTGGTGTGGTCGGGGATGTCCAAGCATGTGGGTGCAATGAGGGCCAAGGATGAAAAAGTGTTACCTGTGGGTGCCTTTGTAGAAGGCGAGTTGTACCTGTCATGGATGTAGTCTTTCCAAGCCCATTCTTTCCTTTATTCTTTTTTATTCTTTTATTATTTTTTTATTTTTTCGTTCAGGGGACACTACCTTGGCATGGTGACCAGAGCTGACAGTGTTACCCATAAGTACTTTCACCAAAATGAGAAGGTTGGCTCGTGATGAGACCCCCTTTCCTTTGGCCATGCAACCAAGATTCACTGCCCTTGCGTGGTAACCATCTGGTGGTAATGTCATACTGCTAAGTACCCATCGACCTAATAGGATGGCTCATGATGAGACCCCCTATACTCTGACTAGGTCTTGTTTTATTTATTTTTTTAGGGTCCCTATCGTCCATCAGATCATCTTCTTCTGGCTCAAAATTCATGGCATCAACTTATGTGACATCCATGAATGCAACTGGACAGGTTCTCTGAGCATCTAGGGTTGCGTTGGAATTTTGTGGCTTGAAATATATCTCTCAGTGTACCAAGGGACCATCTCCTTTTATGCTCCTGGGCGAAGGGAGATTAATAGTAAGAATATTCCCTGGAATAGTGCAACCTCTGGCCATTATGCCCTAATGTGTTTACTATGTCTGGAGACAACTACTGCCACAAGTTATTAAGAATTTTCATTTGCTCGAGACGATGTTTGAAATGAAAATTGGGGAGGGATAATATAACCATCCGCAAATTATGGTTTAATGTGTATCAATGGAATATCTCCTCAAGCCTTTCGTTGATCAATGACAATCTCCAGGGTTCATGCGGAATGATTTGTCACCATCACAGGTCACTAATTGCATAATTAGAAAAAAGTGCGAAGGTGGTGGTGATGATGAAGAGAGATGAAGAATTAGAAATTTCTTAAAAGCACCAACCGGCTGACGCAAAAAAAAAAGATTGCATGGCCTTTGAAATGAATGCTTGGAAAGGATAACATACTTGTGTGCAAATCTTAGTTTAGTTTGTAGTAATGACAAATCTTCTCCGGATTTCCGGAAATTAATGACAATCTTAACGGTTCCTGCAGGACGACTACTATCATTAAAGCTTAATTATTGCATATCTGGAAATAAGTATGAAAGTAGCGGTGATGCCAAAACTGATTCCAAGAAATACCAAAGTATGGAAAGTGGTCGGGCAGGTTACAAAAGAAAAATGGTAGAAGATATACCCAGGAGACATGAAGCACTGATGGTCATATTGCATCTCAGTGACAGATATCGGCCATCAATTTGTATGTTGCGAAATTTGTAAATTGACAAGAGGACCTGCGGGCTGGTTGGCTCAACATTGAACTTTCATTATTCTGTGTCCTCCAAATAACACTCAGAGTTCCGTGATATACACATTGACAGATGGACATAAGGACTGGTGGGTTCAAGATTGTCATTATTTACGGATGGAAATCGCTATCAACTATCTAACATATCTAAAAACATTATTTTCAATACTAAAGTATTAATATTACATATTGATATTACATCATTTTATTAGATTAAAAAGTTTGTACAATCTGGTCGGGCGAGTTATTTAAAAAAATTTCAACAAACGAGCAACACATAGTAAACATGTACTTTTATAAAGTATGGACATGAGATTTTATAGAGCATATGTGGATCCCTCATTCCATACTTAGGCACTTTTTTGATTGCAGGTTCTCGGCCTAGAGGGATGAAAATTGAGCCTCTATTGTTCTATTTCCTACAAATAGAACCCACACTTTCGCGATATACAAATTGACAAGTGGACTTGAGGGTTGGTTGGTTGAACATTTCACTTTTATTGTCCCATAGTGATTCCCTATTAATTCCATATTTAGCCACTTTTTTGGATCGGGGGCTCTCAGGCTGGTGGGCAAAAAATTAGGCCTCTATTGTTCCGCGCTCTACAAATAGCACCCACAAATTCGCGATATACAAATTCACAAGCGGACCTGCGGTAAATTATCACTGTTAAATATTGATATTGCAGAATTTAATTAGACGAGAAAGTTTATACAATCTGATCGGTCGAGTGATATAAAAGTATTCCAACAAACAAGCAATACATAGTAAACATGTACATTTATAAAGTATGGACATGAGATTTTATAGAGCATATGTGGATCGCTCATTCCATACTTAGGCACTTTTTGTATCATGGGTTCGTGGCCTGGCGAGCTGAAAAATTGAGTCTCTATTGTTCTGTGTCCTACAAATAGAACCTAGAATTCCGCGATATACAAATGAACAGGCAGACTTGCGGATATGAGTCTCTAGATAAAGTATGGACATGATATTTTATAGAGCATATGTGGATCCCTCATTCCATACTTAGACACTTTTTGCATCGCGGGTTCGCGGGATGGCGGGCTGAAAATTGAGTCTCTATTGTTTCGTGTCCTACAAATAGCACCCAGACTTACGCGATATACAAATTGACAGGAGGAATTGCGGGTTGCTTGGCTGAACATTTCATTTTTATTGTCCAGTACTGATCCCGTATTAATTCCATATTTAGCGACTTTTTTTTATCAGGGGGCTCTCGAGTTGGTTGGCTAAACATTACACTTTCATTGTTATGTGTCCTCCAAATACCACTCGGAGTTCCGCGATATGCATATTGAAAAATGGACTCAAGGGGTGGTGCGTTCAAATTTGTCATTGTTTATGGATGGTAATCCATATCAACTATCTAACATATCTAAAAACATTATTTTCAATACTAAATTATTAATATTACATATTGATATTGCATAATTTAATTAAACGACAAAGTTTGTCCATTCTGGTGGGGCGACTGTTATAAAAGTTTTTCGACAAACGAGCAATACATAGTAAACATGTACTTTTATAAAGTATGGACATGAGATTTTATAGAGCATATGTGGATCCCTCATTCCATACTTTGGCACTTTTTGGATCGCGAGTTCTCAGCCTGGCGGGTTGAAAATTGAGACTCTATTGTTCCATGTCCTACAAATAGCACCCAAACTTCCGCGATATACAAATTGACAGGCGGACTTGCGGGCTGGTTGGCTCAACATTGCACTTTTATTCTCCCGTAGTGATTCCGTATTAATTCCATATATAGCTACTTTTTTGGATCAAGGGTTGGCGGGCTGGCGAGCTGAAAATTGGGCCTCTATTATTCCGCACTCCACAAATAGGACCCACAATTCCACGATATACAAATTGACAAGCATACCTGCGGGTTGGTTGGCTCAACATTGCACTTTTTTTGTTCCATGTACTCCAAATAGCACTTGGACTTCCGCGATATACAGATTGACAGATGGACTCGAGGTAAATTATTACCGTTAAATATTGATATTGCAGAATTTAACTAGACGAGAAAGTTTGTACAATCTGGTTGGGCGAGTGATATAAAAGTATTTCGACAAGCGTGCAATACATAGTAAACATGTACTTTTATAAAGTATTGACATGAGATTTTATAGAGCATATGAGGATTCCTCATTCCATACTGAGGCACTTTTTGGATCGCGATTTCACGGCCTAGCGGGATGAAAATTGAGGTTCTATTGTTTCGTGTCCTACAAATAGCACCCAGACTTCCGTGATATACAAATTGACAGGCGGACTTGCGGGTTGGTTGGATGAAAATTTCACTTTTATTGTCCCGCAGCGATCCCGTATTAATTCCATATATAGCCTTTTTTTTTACTGGGGGTTGTCGGGCTAACAGGCTGAAAAATTGGGCCTCTATTGTTCTGCGCTCTACAAATACCACCCACAATTCCACGATATACAAATTGACAAGCGGACCTGCGGGCTGGCTGACTCAACATTGCACTTTCATTGTTTTGTGTCCTCCAAATAGCACTCAAAGTTCTGCGATATACAGATTGGCAGATGGACTTGAGGGCTGGCAAGTTCAACTTTGCCATTGTTTACAGATGGTAATCCCTATCAAATATCTAACATATCTAAAAACATTATTTTCAATACTAAATTATTAATATTAAATATTGATATTGCAGAATTTAATTAGATGAGAAAGTTTGTACAATCTAGTCGGGTGACTGATATAAAAGTTTTCCGACAAATGGGCAATACATAGTAAACATGTACTTTTATAAAATATGGACAAGAGATTTTATAGAGCATATGTAGATCCCTCATTCCATACTTAGGCACTTTTCGAATCGCGGGTTCTCGGCTTGGCGGGCTGAAAATTGAGCCTCTTTTGTTTTGTGTCCTGCAAATACCACCTAGACTTCCGCGATATACAAATTGACAGGCGGACTTGTGGACTCCACGACTAGCAGGTTCAAGATTGAAATTATTTAGGGATGGTCATCCTATCTACCTTTATCTAAGAACATTATTTTCAAATACTAAATTATTAATATTAACTATTGATATTGTACAACTAAATTACATTAAATTATTAAAGGATGTTAAATCGCTTATTTTTAAAAAAATGAAGGAAACAAAAGAAAGTTTTTTAAAAATTTTATCACCGCAAGCATAACAAGGACCAATTTGAATTTTAAGGGCCTCTTGTTCATTTGATAGAACAATTGCACTCCGCACAGTATATATTCGTTGATTTCGAATTATTCCAGGATATTAATTTTACCAAGTTCATCAAATAAGAAAAAATGTCAAAACAATGACCAATTTGAATGTTAAGAGCCTCTTGTTGATATGATAGGACAGTTTCACTTCGTACACTATATATTCGTTGATTTCAAATTATTTCAGAACGATAATTTGACCAAGTTCATTGATCAAGGAAATATGCTAAATCAAGTCACATAGTACATTTGCGTCATAGCGCCATAGAAATTATCAGGCGGATCTGCGGGCCAGCTAGCTAAAAAATTCAATTATATTGTTCTGTGTCCTCCAAAGAACAGTTGGAGTTCCACGGTATACAAATTGACAAATAAAGAACATAACCAAGAACCAACCGTACTTCAAATAGGTCGCAAGCAAGTTCCTAAAAGGTTCCATAGAGCAGAACCCATCGACCTTTGCACCAAACAATTTGATATACAAAGAAAAGGCATCAGTGCATTCATTTTCTCTTGCATCTGGTATATGTTCCCAGTAGAAAATAGCCGAGGCCATGGGATATATGGGGATTTCTACCATGTTAATCTTATGCGCATGCAATCCCAACTAGCCAAGTCCAATGAACATTCATCTGGATGTTGAACAAATATTACAGAGACACATGAGGTATTTTCATTTCCTGCCAAAGTTTGATATTATTGTTTTTCCCCTTCTTCATCTGATATGAAAAATTGCATTGTCCTCATTTAAGGTGAATTTTCTATGTATCCGAAGCTCCTGTAGCATGTAGACATTGCTTTCCTTTTTCTGTAGATATGTTTCATACGAAAAATCTACCAACTTAGGAAGCACATTTTGTAATAGAGGTTGCATAACCGTACAATGCACGGTTGTGTTTCCCATGGTTCGGATAACAGCATTGATGCAATTTCCATATATATATGGACATTTTTCACTGCATCGCAAACAATCAATCGTATCATCACTTATCAAAGAAGAGGCAGAAGCAACGGAGTTGCATTTTGCATAAACAGGTTCAAAGGCGGTCGAGTACACATTGGCTGCAACTAATAGACCTTCAACCTGAGAACGCGAGCAAAGGGATTAATACATTGAGCACTATAATACACAATTGCACCCACCCCCCCTCCCCTTTTAAAAAAAATAAATAAATAAACAAGTGCAGAAATGTGTTCAAGGATATTTCTATAAGCAAAGTGGGGATGATTTTGTGGATGTATACGCACAACAGTTGTAGAAATAGCTAGTTTCTTTAGATCCTCTACTATATCTTCTCGTAACTCTGTTACAAACGTTGCCTGGGTTGTCTAAAAGATCCTTTATCTAGCATCCCTCTTCTTTGTTATATTTTTGAATAGCATAAGTGGAATCTTCCCTCTATGCAATTGTTGTTCCATTAACGAAAACGAATTTGAATACGTATCAAAAAATTGTAGATGCAACATGTAACAATGAAATATTTATGTAACTTATCCGAGATACATGCACATGTCAAAGTAAAGAAAAAAATTAATATGAAAAGCGGTACCATTGCCTTGTCGTTGTCTAACTCTCCATCCTTTATATGGAGAATGTGTTGAAAGCCAAATTTTCTCTCCAGTGTGACAACTGCCCCAATCGTTTTGATTGGGTAAATATCAGTGCTCTGTGCAAGCTGGTTGATAGTCAAGTCCGGGACAAAATGATATTCTGAACAAACAACGGGAATTTTTTCCACAATGTTGGTTTCATTGAGCGAAATAATTTGATCGCAATCATTGCGGTCATATAGTGTTTTGGGCAATATATTAAAATTTGTAATGGATATCCCATTACGTGGAAATATCTTTTCTACATTTTTTTGGACAAGTTGTGGAGGCATAGTCAGTGTCACTGTCATCATGGCCTCCTTGTATGTCATGTCAGCACACATAATGGATCTACTTTTGTTTGTCTTATCCAAGTAGGTGCTATAGACAACCATTATGTCCCGAACAAACACTTGTCCAGTTCGGCGGTTGTTCAAGCCCTCCATTGACAGTAATTTGGATGTCACAACTCTAGACCTGATAGAACAGGAAAACTAAAGTGAATGTTAGTGTGCTACAAGTACACGCATAGTTTTGATGAACTATGGAGCCAGAGTTTCGCAACCACACCTCTTAGTCTACGTAACATGCAGCACGTTCGGTGTCTCGCTTGTACTTGTTGATACTTCTTGCGAGCTGCAAACCATGCATTGCAGATGACATCATCCTATCTGCCATGCCATAGATGAATATATACCCCAGGATATTTTTTTAGTAAACATAGTAAGAGAAGAGCATATACATATTTACCTTTGGCCTTGTCGGTCTGTTAATGTCTGGGATGACTGACTACTCATGCTCGTGTCACTAGTCAAAAAAATTCTGATGCAAGCATGTGCAAATGAACATCGGGACTAAACAAGCATATGCATTGTATATTTTCCATCAGAAGGACCAAATAACCGTAAAATTGTATGCATCTTATTTTTTTAACTAGAGAAATGTTTAACATTAAACAAGGCGTGAGCGTAGGGGACCATGGCCAATCTGTATATCACA
The DNA here is from genome assembly GCA_009831015.1 of Picea engelmannii. Classification (NCBI taxonomy): domain Eukaryota; kingdom Viridiplantae; phylum Streptophyta; class Pinopsida; order Pinales; family Pinaceae; genus Picea; species Picea engelmannii. The sequence continues at coordinate 233,543 of ML780655.1, read as the reverse complement.
GACCCCCAAAAGCCAGGGAAGCAATATTCAACCTGCCAGCCTGGCACCCGTAATCGAGAAAGTGGATAACTATGGAATAAGATAGAAGCACGACCACATATTTGAATCCGTTAGTCCTCCAACCGACACACGAAGGAATTTTCGGAAAGCACACTAGGCAAATGAATTAGAAAAAAAAAGCGATAATAGAAAATGGAAAAAGTAGAAATAGGGAGGGAAAAAAGGCCCATTACTACGAAGTCATCATTTTCAAGTCTAAAATTATATGCCCCCACCTGGTTTGTATATTTAATTTTCCATCACGCTTGGTATACCTTTTAGAATATTGTACCACATAACCCTCTGCTGTTGCACAGAATAATTCATCTCCCTGTCCAAGCAACCTATTTTTTCCAAGGCAGCAACACCGAATATGCAATGGACACGAAGGAAAGTTAGTATGAAGATGGACATCTAAAATAAAGAGAAACAGTTCTATTTACCCGCCAAAGAGTCCATCGTCCTATCCAGCCATTATATTTGTTTAGATGCAACAATGCATCGAAAACACAACGGACATGAACTAGCTTAGTATGCAGGAAGGAAGGCATGTAATCAAGATAACTTACCTTGTAGGAAGGAACGCAATTAGTTTAACACATATACGGACCATAAATGAAATACAAAATAGTGCAATATGAAACAACAATACAAGCATGCACCTTTATATATCCTCGTCAACCGATGTAGTCAATACTCCCTCGTTTTATCTAGCTACTCTGTTTGTTTCAATGTGGGAACACACAAAATACAATGAACATCAATGGAAGTTGGTATTCACTGTAGAACAATAAATATGTACATACAATAAAATTGACTCAACGAACAGTATAGAAAGGCAGAAACATGAACCTTTTCACTTCTCTATCCATGGTTGTAAACGTGTAAAAAAAATTCCATGCCCAAAATATATTACAAGGCACAAAAAATCATGCAATTGCATGGCCGCAGCTAAACGATTTTTGGTTTTCCTTGGCAATTTATCCAGATATGATTCCACTGATTGAAATAAATGTTCTTTATCCTCTACACAGACTGTTGTGCCCACGATACAAGTTTTTGGTTTTTCGTGGAAAACCACCCAGACAAGCTTCCAGACATCCAAATATAATCTTGCAGAATCTTTGTTGCACATATCATATCTCGACCACAACACAAATTGTATCATGCACACACCAGTCTATGTAGAGAAGAAAGAACATGTAATGTCATATCCGCACATTTGACCATACATGGTTTATAAATGTAGCATGCATACATATGCTTTATTCCAACAAAAAAACAGCGGATATTGTAATTTCACATGTAATCCTCAAACAATTTTTCATGCAACATTTTTATTTCATGGCAGGACTGGAGCACCAGCAAAATATCACAAAATAGCAGATATTGGCCTCAACAGACAGGGAAAATAACACAATTGCATGTCGACTCGTGGGTGCAGGGGCTAAACACCGTAAAGCACCCAAAAAAAAAAAAAAAAAATCCAACCACCGTTGCTAGACCTCAACCCTACAAGGTCGAATCAAACAAAAGAAAACAGCAAGCACCAAACTAGCGAGAAAGCACGAACATGTCAAACTACACCCCCAGGGCCCCAAAGCGCAAATTCGAGCCAAACAAACAGAACCAGCAACCCACGAACCAACGAACCAACAAGAACCACCGAGCTAGTGAACAACATATGTATCTCCAATGATTATGAAACTACAGACCAAGCACAGAAGGAATCGGAAACATACGAGGAGCATGTGACTACAAATAAGCAAACATTCTTACTTGCAAACTGCAAACACTAAACAGTAAACAAGGAATACAAAATGAAACTATGGCATCGAAACTTACTCCGAAACGATGAAATGCAGAAGCGCAGGTCGAATCGCGAGCGTAACAACAACAAGATGCAACCGACAAACCAGCGAAGAAGAAGCATTCACCGAACCAACAAACAATGTATGTAGCTTCAACGATTACGAGGATGAAACATACAATGGCAGCAACCGACAAACCAGCGAAGAAGAAGCATTCACCGAACCAGTAAACAATGTATGTAGCTTCAATGGAAGAACAAGGACGAAACATGCAATGGCTATTGAATTGGTGTTGGACAAACAAGACTGTGTAAATTCACTTAACTGTATAGAAAATTTCGAGGAAAAATGTACTCTGAGAAGCGTATTTACATAAAATTTTAAGACTGTCAGGTTGTCTAAGGACCTTGCGGTATGCAAACATTTAAGTTGTCAGGGGTGTTGGAGGACGTCGCGTCATGTAAACATTTAATTTTCCAGGCCTATTGAGGCATCTTGGAATAAGAGTCAATACATTTCAACAAATATACATCTGCCAAAGACGCTATAAACTTTGGAATTCTCAATCACTACAAAGTTTGAATATCAAAACATTTCAATATGCTTAGTACATATCAAAACTTTCGGATATATTCGGCTAGCAGAAAATGATAATACAAACATTTGAACTAATGCTAGCATTAATCCATCTTCAAGCAATATAGAGGAAAAATATATGATTAAAAATTACTATCTATGAGAAAAAGTTTGGATATGTTGCCATGTAATACATTGGGAATAGCGAAGCCGGAAATAAGACCTCCAATGTTAAGGTCCTAACCCGCACATAGGTAGATCAATGTATTCGGATGTAATAAAGGTCAATATTAATAAGACCTTTCAATAAAATAGAATAAGGCGGATGTAAG
>ML780655.1:195485-210552 GCA_009831015.1 Picea engelmannii | reverse complement strand
TTACATACTTCCATTCCCAAGTCTTCCACCAACACTTGACAACCAAATGGTTTGTGTGCTTGTTGATGATGCAACAATATATATTATGCTTCAATTGTAGATAGTGCAACAGTGGGTTGTTTTTTGCTGCTCCAAGAAACAAGGTTTCATCCAAAGAGAAGCATATCTAGAGGTACTCTTTCGATCATCCAAGTTGTCTGCCCAATCTGCATTTGTGTATGCTACAACATTTGAATCATTAGCAGAGATATAAAACAATCCTTAAAATTTAGTACCACTTATATATCTGAGAATCATTTTGGTTGCCCGCCAATGGGACTTGTAAGGTTGATGCATGAACCTAGCAACTAGACTAACAACAAACATAATATTTGGTCTAGTGGATGTCAGATACATAAGGCTACCAATCTTAGATCTATAAAGGGTAGCATCACAAAGTGGACTTTTATCATCTTTCATCAGTTTACTCCCAACTACAATAGGAGTGGTCACATGTTTACAATTTTGCATGATAAACCTCTTCAACATGTCTTCAATATAATTAGCTTGACAAATAGATATACCTTCAGTTGTTTGTTGAATTTGCATTCCCAAGAAATATTGCATTTCTCCCAAATCATACATTTCAAATTCTAATTTTATTGCCTCTTTAAGTTCCTCCATAAGTGGAAATGAGGTGCTAATGAAGATTAAATCATCTACATATAAGCAAAGGATGATGAAATCCGACCCAACAACCCTTTTGTAGACAACACTCTCAAAAGAACATTTAACAAAATCATGACCATGAAGATAGTAATCAATTCTAGAGTACCAAGCTCTAGGGGCTTGCTTAAGACCATAAAGTGCCTTCTTAATCCTATACACCTTATCTTATTTACCGTCAATAATGAAACCCTTAGGTTGATCAACATAAACTTCTCCCTTCCAATATCCATTTAAGAAAGAATATTTAACATGAATTTGATAAACAATTAACTTTAACTAAGATGCAATGGAAATAAATATCCTTATTGTTTCCATTCTTGCTACAGGAGAAAAAGTCTCATCATTGTCAATTCCTTCTTGTTTCACATATCCTTGTGCAACCAAACATGTTCTATGTTTTGAAATGATACCATCCATATTAAATTTAAGTTTGTAAATCCACTTTACACCATTTCCATGAGGAAGATCAACTAACACCCATGTGTCATTTTTCTTTATTTGTGCAATCTCATCTTCCATGGCTTGCATCCATAACTCATTAGAAAAAGCTTCATTAAAACTGAAAGGTTCAACATGTGCAGAAGAAAGAAGAACAAAATTATGATCAGCATACCTAGAGGTCTCATATACTTCCTTTCAACTTTTTGTTTTTCTAGGAGGACTGAATGGAGATGTTTCTTGGCTATCAACATGAGTTATTATTGTTGGAGATATCTTGTTGTAGAGGGCTGCAACGAATCATCATTATTATCAAAAAATAAGCCTTCAATATGTGGATTCATCACTTTAACTTCTCCTTCATTCTTGAAATAAACTTCCCCTTCATCAAAGATCGCATCTTTGCTAACATAAAGCTTATTGGTAAGTGGATCATGAAATCTATGATCCTTACTTTCTTCTGAATATCCAATGAAAACACATCTTACAAATTTTCCATCTAACTTCTGCCTTTGTTGACTAGGAATATAAACAAAGCATGTAGACCCAAATATTTTAAAATGAGAAACATTAGGCTTTTTATAAAACCAAGCTTCATAAGGAGTAGAATATTTTACCATCTTTGTAGAACTTTTGTTGATAATATATATGGTTGAATGGACTTCATCTGCCCAATACATGTTTGGCAAACACATTTCTCTCAACATACATCTGGCCATTCCCACCATTGTTCTGTTTTTCCTCTCTACTACTCCATTTTGTTGAGGAGTGTAAGAAGTAGTTAACTCCTTCTTAATGCCATGTGAGCTGCAAAATTCCTTAAATTCATTGGAGGTGAACTCTCCACCTCGATCAATTCTCAAGACTTTCAAATAATATCCTGATTCCTTCTCAACACGAACTTTAAACTTTTGAAAACAACTAAAAACTTGAGATTTCTGACTTATGAAATAAACCCAAGACATTCTTGAATAATCATCTACAAATAGAAGAAAATACTAGTTGTTTCCAAGTGACAAGGTTTGCATAGGGCCACAAATATCTGAATGTACTAAATCCAATGGCTCATATGATCTAAACTTGTAATGAGGAAAACTTGCTCTTTGTTGCTTGCCTATGGCACAACCTTCACATATCTTATTATTGGACTCCATGGAAGAATGAAAACCGCTTACTAAATTCTTCTTTTGCATAAGGGATAGAGATCCAAAATTGAGGTGTCCAAACCTTTTGTGACAAAGCCAAGAATCATCGACTAAGGCCTTCAAACAAACTACATTTGATTCCATTCTTAACAAAAACATCCTTTTATCAGTCGTGGCAACTTCAGCAACAAGGGAATTGTTGTAAAAAATCTTGTTGAACTTTCCTTCAAAAATAGTTTGTAATTGTTAGAATTTAGTTGCCCTGTGCTAATCAAGTTGTGTCTTAAGTTTGGAACAAACAAGGTATCTTAAACATACATCATTTTTCCATTCTTAACTTGTATGGAAATAGTACATTTTCCCATTACATCTCCTTCATTATCATTGCCAAAACTAATTGTCCCTTTCACATTCTCATCTAGCTTCACAAACAGTTTTTTATTTCCAGTCATATGATTTGAACAACCACTATCCAAATACAATGTAAAATCATCACAAGATTCAAGTTTGTTACATGTGAGAAATAAAGTTTGAGAACTTTCACCTTCTTCCTTGCTGAAATTTGAATCAAAGGTATCTCTTTTCTTTTGAAAGCAATGAATTTCAACGTGGACATCTTTATTACAATAGGTGCAATGAAAATGACCTCTGCCAGAATTGTTGCTTCTTCCTCTACCTCTACCACCTCTACCTCTGACTCTTCCACGACCTCTGTCTCCTCTGAATGATGTTGAAGAAAAATCATTTCTAACAGTGGATGAATGTTTCTTCTTATCATCTACTACCTTCAACTTGCTTTGGAAAGCTTGATCCAAAAGTTCCTCATTCTTTTTCAACCTGTCTTCATGTACTTGAAGGCTTCCAAATAGATCAACAAGGGTTAGTTGTGTTAAATCCCTTGATTCTTCTATAGCAATAGTGACAGGATCAAACTTCTTAGGAAGACTTCTTAACACTTTTTCTACAATCCTTCTATCTTCAAGAGTTTCACCATGAGAATGAATAGCATTAACAATATTTTGAACTCTAGTAATAAAACATTCAACACTTTCATTTTCTTTCATAGAAAGAGACTCAAATTCTCTTTTCAGCATTTGAATTTTGACAACCTTTACCTTTACAGATCCCTTGTATACCTTCTCCAAGGTTTCCCAAGCATCATGTGACATTCCACATTCTACAATCTTTGGAAAAATCGAAATATCAACTCTTGTTTGAATAATAAACAGAGCTTTAGCATCCATTTTCCTATTCTCCTTCAATTCTATCTTATGATCAACTGATAATGCATTATAAGTAGTCTGATCAGCTGGCTCTGTGTACCCTATAGAAACAAGCATCCATAAATCTTGTGAGATGAGCAAAGTTTTCATCTTCACACTCCAATACTCATCATTTTCCCCACAGAAAAGAGGAATCTGGTACTGGATTGAACTGTTATTTTGGGTCATTGTCTCCTTCTTCTGGCTGCAAACAACCACAAACCAATGCTCTGATACCAAATAAAGAATCTGTAAAATGGATTTAAGTGCTCGATACCAAATAAAGAATCTGTAAAATGGATTTAAGTGCTCACTGAAGAGTCATGCCCAGAAAATACAGATTTAGAAAAAATAAACTCTATTTGAAAAAACTGATCAGTGATTATCAGCTATAGCTTATGAGAAACAGAAAAAACTCAGATATCATATTCGAGAAATCATTGTCATAACCTTCTATTCCAAACAGTGAAAAAATGATACAAAGTACCTCTTTTGCAAAAGAATAAAAAACAGAATATCTTTACATTCTCTATAAATAGAGTTTGATGGGCTTCAATTCAAGGAATACAAATGGAAACGTGGAGATTAAGAAGAAAAACGTGGCAATTTCAAGACATCAAATGGCAGAAACTGTTATTCGAAGAAGAAGCCCAACTTATTAGCTCCAGCTGTCGCAGACATGCCGAAAACAAACTCAGGCATTAGTTCCTTCAATGGCCAAATAAATATTTAACCACTTGTATATGTCAGCGCTACAGTTGGCGTAGGCGGCATGCACCAGCGAAATATTAATGTCACCTTCCAAGTTGTGTCCGTGGGCACCAATATGTTGATCAGCTGCTTCATCCATTTCCAAATAGACGGCATCGGTGCTTCCCAAATTGTTGAGTTGATCAGCCATGTGTTTTCGGTGGAACCTAATTTAATTTACAGCAAAAAACTAACATTATAACATCCATGTACGCAACACATATTTGATTATTAATTATTTTGATGATTTTATAAACTACCTCTGCATAACATAATTCTATAATTTTCATTGCCTTGCAGGAAACTCGAAATCCATTCATCTAAGCAAAGATCCAAAGAGTCCACTGATTAATATGAACCAGACGCTGGAAGTTATAAAAAATATCTATAAAAAATAAATTTGTAATGATGATGAAGCATTAGACATACATACAAAAACGATTATATTGAGCAAGGGTGTCTCAAAAGCTTAACCGTACCAGACGCAACAGAGTGAATCACAAGCTCTTCAAGCTCACAAGCTCTTCAAGCTCCACGGCAGGATTTCATAGAAAATATAGGTGAGTATGGTAGATACTGATTTTGGGTGCAAACTAGGAATTGCTTCCGGTATAGGTGGTAACCGCTTATAAAGGGTGCAAATTCTTAAAGAACATGGTGCAAAAAATTAGTGGTAGTGGGGATTTCATATATAGTAATCTAAATCCTCAACATCAAGTGCCATCTTAGAATCCAAGTTTAGTAAGACTTATTCATCTTATAAAATAGAGGTAACTAGCACATCCACTAAGTGGCGGTTGGTGAACGTCGAAAGACTTAACGCTGATAAAAAAAACTCCCGTATTAAAAAAAATTCAGTAAAAACGGTAGGCTCATGTATGAAGAAACTGGACAGCTGAAGAATTCCAAAAGTTAATCATTTAAATGTGGCAATCATATGATGTTACAGTGATTTTTTAATATGATTAGGTTAACTGTTGGAGGACTACTAAGAATATGCCAGCATCTTCAATGCGGTATGAATGATTATTTAATGAAAGTTAAAAGGGTGTTATTCTTCTCTCCTTTTTCATCATAATTTCATAATCCTAGTTATTTTTTCATGCTAAACAAAAGAAAATATTGAATTCTTTTAAATTGTAAACTATTTTAAAAAACAAAGAAATGGGTATGAATGATTATTTAATGAAAGTTAAAGGGGTGTTATTCTTCTCTCCTTTTTCGTGATAATTTCATAATCATCGTTATTTTTTCATGCATTTATTAAACACAATGTAAGTAGCATGCATGAAGTTGATCATCTAAAAAGTGACAATGGAGTCACTAGGAACTAGCACACATAAGAATGCATGTGTGTTATTAGAAATATACAAGTGTTCCTAATCATATTGCTTCAAAGCTCCTCAAACTTCCACACATGTTTGTCAATTTAGACATTTTAGCAACACGCGCATTCTTAACAAAATTGCACGCATATTTCTAAAAGTGTGTGTGCTCTTAAAAGTATGAGCACATATGTGTGCATATTTTTCTGAATAAATATTTTTCCAAATGTATGCCCTCCACCTCCAAGTGGGACTATTAATGACATTAGAGGATTTGGGAATCAAGTATGGATACCAAGGTCCTTGACATGGTAAGGGAGGGAAACTTGGGCCTTAAGACATAGAGGTTTCTTCTAAGTATCAAGACCCCTAGACCAATACCTCAAGCCACCAAACTTGACAACCTGTGGTCATCATTGTCTTACAAGTGGGAGTGTGTGCATTGCTAGATATTTTTACCACTAGGTATGAGTCTAGAGCCCCTTAACATGGTCATGGGAGGAAGCATGGTAATTGGAACCTAAAGTAATATTTTTTGAATACATGGCTATGAAAAAACCTCGAACCACCAAATGATGCCTCTAAGGTTATCCCTTCCTTTGAATAATGATACATGTGCCATTACTAGATTTTTTATACTAGAGGTACATGATTCTTTGAACCGTAGACCTCTTTGAAGGAGGAAACCTAGGCCTTGCACCATAAAAGAAGATTCTAAGAATCAAGGTTCAAGAATGATACCTTGATCGACTACACATGAACTCTTAAGCATATCCTTATGATTAAGTGGGTATATTGATTATATTATGAATGTCTTAGAACTAGATATGGGCCTCAATGTCTTGGATGTGGTTAGGGGGGGAAACCCAGGTATTAGGTCATAATCAATATTACAAGAATTAATAATAAATAAAGACGCATGACCTTCAAAGGGGATATTTGGCTTCCGAGTGGAGTTATGTGCACCATTACTGTAACACCCCAGTTTTGATCCCTAGATTATTAATGTATATTTGTAAATATAATGAATTTCTGAGAGCCAAGTGATGTAATATGTAAACATCATACATTGAAAAATAATTAAAAAAAAATCATCAACGGTTGCACACGAATAAGGATAGATTCATGGGGGGGTTAAGATTTCACAAGAGAGGAGGTTGAAAGGGGATCCAAGAGGAAACTATGCCACCTTCATAAAACATTTTTTCTTTTTTCCTAAAAGTAATTTGTCATTTCCATATAATCTCCCTTTGACTTATTAAAACCAATCATTAAATTAATGTGTGAGGTTAGTGGAAGAGTTGTCTCACCTAGTTATTGAAACATGGGATAAGTACATTGATTATGGGAATTATATCACTAAATGCATGTAAGAGGTTGGATGAGAGAGTCAACTCACCTAGTTATTGAAGCATGGGTTGAGTACAATCTTTTTAGGGAATTGTGAGAGTCAAGAATGCATGCAAGAAAAGGAAAAGAAAATTCAAATAAGAGGGGAGAATAGATTTTACAACTCGGAAGAAGAGAGGGAAAAATGAGTTTCATGCTAGGAAAATGGAGGCATCCATAGTAGGAGTGGAAGAAAGGTTTTTGAAGCTAGTAATAATGCTAAGGATGAGGCTTCCATGCATGTAACTAAATTTCTGTTGAGAAATTACATAAAGGATCATGTGTAAATGTTGGTATGAGAACCTCTGTTATAACTGAATTTATTGGATCCCCCAACTAAGAGATTTGTAGACAGTCTATGCTCAATCCCTAGAGGGGATGGAGATTGTCTAAGATACAATGATGTAAAGAAGGAAATTTCATCCCTTGGGATGTGTAGGATGATGGAGAAGAGATCTAAGTGGTTGGAATTGTTTAGGAGTCATGTCATTGTGTTTTTACTAGGTATTGGGTTGTTTATGTGTATTTTAGACACCCATAGGATCTTGTTCATTCTTGTGGGATCATAGCCCTAGCTAAGGGTGTCCTATTGCAGAGAGAATTAGTTCAACAAAACCTATGGTTGGGTGGAACACCCAAAATCTACATATGATAGTGTAAATGTTCATAAAGATAAGTGTTCTAATCACTCTCAATTTATTGTTCATTGTTGTGTTTAATTTATACATTTAAATGTGGTGTATGCTTGAACAACATCTGTAAACATTTTTATGGTTATTTTCATAAGTATCATTAAATATTCATCATGTTATGAGTATGCATTTTTAAATTTGTATTAGAATTGTATCATATCGATTTGTTTAGTGTTGTTCCCAACATGGCATCTAAGTATGTCATAGAGTGGTATCAAAGTGATGGTTTCAACATTGGACCCATATGGGCCAAAGACTAGTGTGAATTTGATAATTTCATTATAGCATATTTTTAATCTACATTGAATTTGGAGAATTTTTTTAAATGGGAAGAAATCCCCAAATTTTTTAGCAAATTTAGGATGAATTTTCACTCAGGGTAATCTAAGAGATGATTAATTGTGTCGATGTACAAGTTGTAGAGTTAAGTTTGTCCTCGAAGGTCAAATTTCATGCTTTCATGGTGGTTGTGAAGTTTAGTGAAATTAATGGCCCAAATCACATTGGATCTTCATATCAATGGTATAGATTCATCTTGGATTTGGAAAAAAAAATCTAAGTTAAATGATTTCATTGATATGAAAAATTCTTAGGTCACTATTGTCACAAATTATTTAGTTCACCGGAGAAGAATATTGAAAGTTTGGCAAGGAGAAAAATCTTAGTCCACCAAAGAATATTTTGAATTTCGGTGCAAGGAGAAATTTCATAGTCCTTGAAAGAATATTTTGAAGTTTGGCAAAGAGAGAAATTTTGCATTTCACCAATGGAGGAAGAATTTTGAAGTTCAATTAAGAAAGAAGTTTTGTAGTTTTCTCATGGAGGAATAATTTAAAATATCAGTGATGGAGGAAATTTGTAGTTCACTGATGGAGGAAGAATTTCAAAGTTCAGTGATGGAGGAAAATTTTAGTTCGTCGAAAGACAAAATTTTCAAATCATCAAAACACAAAAAAGTTCATTCATCAATGCAAAAAAAATTTGGTTCATTGAAAAATGAAATTTGAATTTCATCAAAGCATAATTTTTTAAGTTCACTAAGAGATAAATTTTGAAGACTATCGAAGAGCCAATTTTTTAAGTTCCCCAAGAGACGAATTTTGAAGTTCATTGATGAGCCAATTTTTTCTGTTCACTAAGAGACAAAATTTGAAGTTCATTGAAGGACAATTTTTTAAGTTTGTGGAGAGATAAATTTTGAAGATTGTCGAAGAGCCAATTTTTGGAAGCTCGTTGATGAGACAAATTTGGAGGTTCACGGATAGAAGAAATATTTGGTTGGCTAATGGAAGAATTATTTCTCTTGCCGATGAGGAGATAGTGACATGGACACATCAAGGAATGATAGGTGGACATTGGTAGCCATGTTCCATGCCATGTCAGGAAGATGATGGTAAAAAAAAATAAAGTCTAGAGACAAAATATTGTTTTGGACATTACACAAGCAGGAAAACTCGACATATTGTTGCGCCTCTTTCATCACCTTAGTCAGAAAAATAGAGGTTCTTGCAAACTCAGTTGGGTCTGTTGAGCAGGACAGCTGCAAGGAAAAAGGGTTAGAAAAAGAAATATAAAATAACAACTAAGAATTGAACTAAGAAATGAAATAACAACTAAATTTATAAGCATAGGGACATAGAGACAAAAAGAACAATGAGACCCATGTCACCAATGATAAGGCCGATATTAGTGAAAGAAAACACCGAGAAGCAAGGGAACTATGAGTCCTTTCTTCCTCCAAGGGAGGGCTCTTGGACCCCCACAAGTAAGCTCTTCTTACAACAAATAAAAATGAAAATGGTGAAAGAACTCTTTGCTAATCCACTCAAGGGGTGAGATGGATTTACCAATGTAATGATGCAAATATACTCTTGGCAAGGATAAAGTCCTCAAGAGAATAATGGAAACATAACTTTGCTTTGAATTCCTTGAAAAATAAAGTGTATCCATGGCCTTTTTATAACATTCCTTTGAGCTATTGTTCAACTAGTTTGTAGTGTGTAAAGAGGCTAATTAGGGCATTTCTAGGTCTTTGACCAGCCATCCAGTCGAATCCAGTCCAGATTTGAGTGTCAAATTGGCTTGGGAGATGAACCATAAGTGGGTGGGAGACTGACCACTCTCATAAATGCGTTGTTTCTCAGGTGCACAGATTTTTGTTATAACAGTCATGCATCGTGCGCATGTGCGTGATTTCTGCGTTCCTGTTTCACGCATGTGCATGCGTGCCCAGTGTCTTCATAGAACCCTTCTATTTTTCAATATTTTGTATAGTTTTTTACCCTTTATGAATGCTTTGGTGTTAATTTAGGTCCATGGATGACTTCATCACTGTTTGACGATGTTGAATTCTTGTAACCATGTGCGGATGAAATTTTAGTGATAACAGATGCCCCCTAATGGATGAGGTTAGGAGCATACGTATAGCCGAAATCCATCAATGTTTCTTCTACTGAGAGTGTTGTTGTAAGAAAGAGCAATAGTGGGATCGCCCAGACCGATCCGTTGGAGGGAAAAAGGAACCGGTAGAACCCAACCTTCCATGAGGTGTGTGAAAAAGAAAATTGTGTACAAACGAGGTGAGCATGCCCCATGCTCGTGTCATGTAACTCAAAAAAGAGGAATGAAGTGTTGGTGTAGACAACTGCAGTGCCCTTGGGGGCGGTCGTGATAAAGACAGAAGACAATTCTGCGGATGAACATACTCTAAATAGTAGGCAGTGATCGCGGTAATAAGTATCACCAATTCTGTGGGCATTGATAGCCCATCCAAGTTCAGAGGTCTTCGGCAAGTGAAAGAACTAACTGCAATAGTTGCAAAGTAAGACCCACCGTAACATGAGAAAGTGTTGACGTCGAATGTTATGGGGGTCAACGATAGTAGGGAGCAATTGTGTTTCACCCTCTGCCATCCAAGATCTCTCATTGGGTGGGTAATCAGAATCAAGATACTGTCTCCCTTCTGGAAAACTGTGTTGATGTCGACAAAAAAGGGGGACGCGACTCCCTGAAGCAAATGGCTTCGTGAAATATACTAGGTGAGGTTAGGAAGTGGAGGAGGTACATGGATGAAGTCAATATGTAGGAAGACTCAAGACTGCCCTTCGTTGGAGTATATGTGAGATAAAAGTGGCTGAAACCGTTCAACGAGGTCAAGTGTCAGTGGGACGACAAGACCGGGGATAAGTTGTGCCAGAGGTGGGACAAGGTAAACAAATTCAGAGAGAAAAGGTAAGTGGCTTGTGGGGTACTCTGAAGATATGGACGATGCCAGCAAGGATGGATGATAAGTAGTGCTCCAACCAAGTGTGACATGGGTTGCGGTTGGCCAAAAAAGGGAAGCAGGTTGCCAAAGGTGATGACAAAAAGGTAATGTAACGACTAGAAACAAAGGTGTTTGTACAATAAATAACGAATAATTGGGAATGTAGTGTCCCCAAGGCCGAGCCCCGATGTAAACTATGATCTGAAAGAGATTGTAAATATGTGTTATAGGCTGGTGAGCCAAGTTTGGTATAATCCAGTAGGCTTATGTGTTTGATTAGGCCAAAGAGCCTAAGGGTTGAAGGACAAGGGCCTGGATTTTGTATCTGTATGTATGCAGCACATTAATAAAATATAAACATCGCCAGGTGCAGACCGACCACGATGAATGAGTGATGGGGGACTGAGCATCCACAGAGTGGGCAAGGAACTAGGGGCTGGAAGGTGGGAAAGGGGATGAGTCATGAGCCTAGGGGCCTAAACCTGGAAATAATATTTTAATACTATTTCAAAAAGAGATATGTGCATTTTTGTTTATCCTAAGTTTTGGAAAGGGAACGTGCAAGGTGATGCATGCTGTGGAATGCATGCAGTTCCCAGGGTGACAAGTGTCAACCCTGGTGCATGCAAATATAATCGCCAAGATGAACCATGGGAGGGGATCTTCTCTTCCATTCAGACCCGAACCTCGGGGGGGGGAGACCGGTACGACCTCTACCAGATACTCAGGTTCATCACTGAAGCCGTAAAGCCTGTGTTGGTGCTGCAAAAATAGGGGTACGCCCTATGTTCTGGGAGCCGAGAAGATTGTGTCCGTCTGAAAAGCCAGTTGACTCTTTACCCGTTCAAACCAGGGAGTCTGTGTAATTTCCTGCGTGGATTGTTGTCACGCATTTCCAGAACCATCACCTTGAGATCATCCTTTGATTGTTGAACTAGTTTGGGAAAGCCTATGTCTATTTTCCCTGTGGGTTGTTGTGACCACGCAGTACTGGACTGCGTGAGGCTTGTTGGCCCATGAGCGACTCCTCCAGGTGAGAGAGTGCACAGAGGAAGGAGAGAGCTCTTGGAAGGAACCATGTAGCTTCTACAGAATCCGAAGACTTCCGGTCTGGTCTGTTCCTGTAACCCAAGGCAAGGGAGACTGGCATCCGAAGGACTGTCCAGGTGACAGACAAGGTGCACTCTCCTGGGGTGGAACAGACATGTGGGGAATGAGGGTCTGTGGGCAATGAGCGTGGGAGATTCCTAGGAGAGAATTCCTTCCTGGTGGTTGTGAGTGATTATTTTCCCTGTAACCTCAGCCTGAGTCTGGATTCCTTGCCCTGGGGTGGAGCTCAGTTCCAGCTCAGGGGTGGCCCACTGTTGAGTTGAGGAGAAGTGCAGTCTATGGCTGGGAGGTTCGTGGAAGGCCTACACTTGGTTGGTGATTTATACAACTGTTAAAAGATAAGTATTCTGAATTATGCTTTGATCATGTTTTGTATGACTGAGCTATTTATGTATCATGTTTCTGCTGTGTAAATGAATTACTGTTGAATGCTATGGCTTGTTTAATTGTAGCAGCAACTTATATATTTTACTCTGAGATTTAAGTCTGTTTAATTGTTTAATGCATTTTCTTATAATTTCTGTACAAATTATGTAAAAGTTCGTGTACAGAATGGTAACTGAGAGGTTTGAAAACTTGGGTAGTGTAAAAAGGTACACTACAAAGTGGTATCAGAGTGAAGGTTTCGACACTGAGCCTAGATGGGCCAGTTGAGTGGTCTTTGGACAGAGGGTGAGAGGAGAAATTGTTTTTGGAGGACCAATTTTGGACCCTAGTATGACCCGGAGTGTATAGGAGTTTAAACTCGGGAAGATCGTGAGTCGTAAGATCACTATGGGATTACCCGTCAACTGTCCGAGTTGACAGAAGTTGCACATGTTTTAATTCCTCATCGGTAGAGGAGAAGTCCCGAAGAGGCGTCGGGATATTAGAGTCATCGGGATTTTACCCATCGGGGAATTGGAAGACCTGTGCACATGACAACGGGAATCGTGATATCCCAATACGCGATTTCCTGACGAGTACAAGGACAGAGTGGGGACCACCAGGGTTAGAGTGGAGGACAGATGTCACCCCATGTCGGGGTTCGAAACTTCGTAAGTTCTGGGAACAAGTGCAATGAGGTTTCGATATCGCAAAACGTGATTTCATGATTGTCAAAGGAGTGTGGGCCATAGCCGAGGGGTTAAGGTCAAAGCTCATCGGGAAATTAGGGATTCCGTGGCCAAGAGTTTTGGCACATTTTGATTCACGAAACCCTGAACCCCGATAAGGGAAAAGGCCGAGGTCACAAGTCAGCAGTCACATGGTGTAGAGCCCATGGCAGGGGCTAACGCGTAAAGGAATGCGTCGGAAGTCGGAGGATCGGGAGTTCCGAGTATGTGAGCATCGCGACATCACGAACCCTGAAACCCCAACGAGAGCTATGAGTAGAGGTCACATGGACCTGGGCTTAACCGTGAAGGGTTAAGGCAAAAAGGTGCATCGAAAAATCGAGATTTCGGGAAATCTGATGACATGAATTATGCTTCTCATAAAACCATGAATCCCGATATTGCGACATGATTAACTTAACCTTTAAACCTTTTAATTCTGAATTAAGTAATTTAAGTTTTCAAATTTAATTAAAGATCAACGCTAATTAATTATCCTTCTAAACAAGGCTTAAAGCAAACTTTCTTTGAATGAACTTAATACATCATTGTCCGATTTAGTAAGTTTCTATTATATGTGTGAGGTGACAAAGAATATGGAAAACTCATGCAAACCACATGGTTGAACAAGTCATATACTATCCGTCACATGGACCAAGGCCTAGCCAGGAGGGCTAGCGCACAAAGGGGCGCATCGGGTTTTGAGGACTGAAATCCCGATAGGAAGGTAAGACCATGGTCGCGAAGGCATGGTCATATGCTATAAGAGCTAAGCTCAGGAGGGCTCACGCGTGAAGGAATCTCATCGCAAATCGGGAATCGAGGATTCAAACCACCAGAACATTGCCGGATTTAAAATCCTGATAAAGGTAACCCCGATAGAAGGAAGAAAACCTTGAAGAGTTTCCTGTGGGAGGAAAATTTTTCCGATAGGGAAACAGGAGAATTTCAAAGTTCTTCGTGGACCGAGATTATGAATTTCTGAAACCTGACAAACACAGAGCCAGACAGAGCTCAGAAAACTTGTGAAGTTGAAATGTCTTTCATTTTTGTTCGTAATAGTTATAAACGTTGTGGATTATTCATGAAGTTTAATGGCCTGACAATTTTGAATTGGATTGCACAGTGCGTGTTCAGAATACAACAGAGGCCAAAAATCCAGTTAATCAACGTCGAGCATGGAGTGGGGAAGAGTGCAAATTATCCCTGAAATGGAAGATGAACGAGAAGGAAAGGATGTTAACCTGGGAGTCGAAGGGTCGAACTCCAATGGGCGTGGAAAGGAGATGGATAAGGAAGGACATATAATAAAAATCCTTGAAGGATTGCAAAGAGAGCCAATGAATGTCGAGCTGATATCCGAAAGCTCATGAAAGTTAAGGATCGGCAAGGGAAATTAAACTTAAAATTTCTGTAGAGTCTGGAAAGAATAGAGAAGAAACTTGAGAAGGAAAGAGACTCAGGTACGACAGAGAGTCACCGGGGACATGGGAGAAGAAGCAGATCGGGGAGTAGTAGCCGACATCATAGTCGCTCTCAAAAACATTCGGATAGGGAGACACACAGTAGTCCAAGCCCATCTCCTACCAGAAAACATCAAAAATCTGGAAGGGAGGAATTGAAAGGAGAGATGAATAAAATTGAACCTCCAACATTTGATGGGGAGCATAAGAAGGAGGAAGATGCTGAGACATGGTTTCTTGGAATGAAGAAATACTTCCAGATGTAGAATTATTCTGCCCATGCAGAAGGAAGAATTGCAATGTACCAGCTGAAAGGAAAAGCATCCATGTGGTGGGATCAGTTTGTGCAAGTGCAACACATCAGAGAGAAAGAGGTCACGTGGAAGGAGTTTAAGAGGTATTTCGAGAAGAAATACCTGACTAAAA
>ML780655.1:172907-190979 GCA_009831015.1 Picea engelmannii | reverse complement strand
GGGGTGACCCACTGTTGAGTTGAGGAGCAGTGCGGTCTACGGCTGGGAGGTTCGTGGAAGGCCTGCACTTGGTTGGTGATTTCTACAGCTGTTAAAAGATAAGTATTCTGAATTATGCTTTGATCATGTTTTGCATGACTGAGTTGTTTATGTATCATGTTTCTGTTGTGTAAATGAATTACTGTTGAATGCTATGGCTTATTTAATTGTAGCAGTAACTTATATATTTTACTCTGAGATTTAAGTGTGTTTAATTGTTTAATGCATTTTCTTATAATTTATGTACGAATTATGTAAAAGTCTGTGTACAGAATGGTAACTGAGAGGTTTGAAAACCTGGGTAGTGTAAAAAGGTACACTACAGGGAAGAAGTGTACAAATATAGAAACTGGTGCCCCAGTGTGATATGGTTGGCCCGGGTAGGGCATAATTTGCTTGGAGAACTGATGGAGGGTGGGGGCCCCGTGGGTGGGTTTCTATATGAGGTAGGTGAAATGAAGAGAGATTTGCAGATGGGTAAATGGATTGTGGATGAAATGGAGGGTTCATGCTACTGCGGAGGTGCAGCCCAACCATAAAACTATGGAGAGATAATCTGGGAGTCCGTTGGGAAAGCTAGCAAAATGAGGAGAAGAAGTATGTGGTTGATTCACGACATGGTGTAAAAAGGGTGTAAAAACAACATGAGTGTCAGAAGTGAAAAAGGGTGCTATGAATGGGACAACTCATGTGGGTAAAAGTGGTACTGGGTGACAATATTGAAGATGCAAATGGAGGTGTGGGTACTGCAGAGCTGGAAATGGGGAGCCTAGAGGCAAATGTCAGAGGGTGTGACTGGAAATGTAAGTGAGATTCAGAGGGAATGACTACATGCCAGTGCTGAGTATATACCTGAAGGGGTTGTGTCAATGTATGATGACCAAGTACCTGCACACATGAAAACCAAATACCCGATGTGAACAATATCTGAAGAGAATTGAATATATGAGCATGTATTTGATAAGTGTGAATTGGTGCATGCGTACCTGATCAGGGTATGGAAAATGGCATCTCGGGGGCTTAGGATGAAAAGAGGCCCAGGGACTATCATGATGTAGACGATGGCATGTTGATCCCATGGCTGAAGACGGATCGAGAAATGGACGCCCGGACCTCCCGGAATGGTGAGTGGAAGTTGGGAAAAAGGGCTTATATATAGTTGTAGGGCCCACATTGCCACCTCATTTGTACTTGATGCTATAGTGATTGGACGAGAAGCATTCAGAGGAGATTGTGAGATTCTGGGAGGATGAGGCATCCGATCGAGGACTAGTGAGCTTAAGGTTAGTGGTCTGATCATCCTGCATAGAATTAGGGTTTCTTTTTTGGGCAGGGTTGTACGGAGGGCCGTACAGGTGGTGTTTATGGGTGTGGGCCCCATGTGCGCGGGTGATCTGATAGTAGGCACGCACACATGCATGCCTGCCCACCGGACAGGCATGCATGGGAGCGCTGGTAAGGGGGTAGATGGCGCGCACTATGTGCGCGCCTGTCGTTTGAACAGGCACGCACATGTGCATGCCTGTAGAGTGAACAGGCACGCCTGAGAGCGCACTTGTGTAGTGAACAGGTGCGCACATGTGCACGCCTGTGTAGTGAACAGGCGCGCATACGTGTGCGCCTGTGGGGTGTACATGTGCGCATGTGTGCGTGCCTGTGGGTTAAACAACTGCGTCGTGGAGGCAAGGTTGACGGGTGTAAAAATTGTCTTTTTGATGTTGTTGATTGTCCATGTGGTTGACTTAGGACGGTTTTATGTGGTTGCAGGTGAGCTTTGTGCACGATTTCGATTGGTTAGCGAGAGCGGGATTGGTCCCAACTGTGAGACATCGTGGCTATTAAGGAGCCAGGTGTACGTGTGACTTTGGTCGCCTGTGGGTTGCTGAAGTTCTTTGAGTGCCCATTGATACGGGCGCAGGAGTATCTCCTGCAGTTTCTTATCCGGATGTGGAGTCCGGACCTGCACTGCTTCATAGTGCAAGGACAGCAGATTCCCTTCACTACGGTGGAGGATGTGTATTTTTTGACTGGGCTCCCATTTTGGGGAACGCCCCTACCAACAGAGCCAGTGCTACTGAGGGATATGCCGCTAGCGATGGTTGGCCGGAGGTATTGTTCGGGGCCGAACTTTATTTTCGGCACAGTCATGAGCATTGGGGCAATGGATGCCCTAGCATATCGCTATATAGCAGCGATGATTGTGAGATTTTATGGTTTGTTGGTGATGCAGCGGCTCAGTGGTGTCCAGTTGATGGTGATGGAGAGAGTGTTGGCCGGTGAGCACTTCGCCTGGGGGTTGATGCTGCATGCCAGGATGGTAGGGCAGCTAGACCACTGTTGGTCCACAGATGCTAGAGAGTTTGCCTTTGGGTCCATCCCGGTGGCCTGGTTTCTGGAGAGGGTGTTGATGTTGCACCCTAGGATTTTATTGGGTGCGCCTGGGGCGTGAGAGCCATGACTGCGGCGGTGGTCGACTGTGTTGCTTCACCATGGTGGTGGTGAGGGTGGCCACTTTTTTACTGCAGAGGCGACGCAAGTATGGCGGCAGATGCCGAAGGTGATATTGCGGTACCCCTATGCCAGGGTTGACTTCCGGGAAGATCCAGACATGGTGCTACCTCTGGGGGAGGTGTTTGACCGCCAAGGTATGTTGATGATATTGATATATATGTTTTTTGTGTTTTCAGTTAGCATGACATATTTATATGATGTAGATGATGATACTATCTGTTTCTTGTTTGTATGTGCAGATGTGGCACCTCGCGATCGCGAGGTGGAGTTGCAGAGAGCGTCGACTTGTCAGGAGCCGGAGAGACTGCTGTGGGGAGAGAGACGTCGGTGTGAGGATGTTGCGGTGAAACCATCTGATCCAGAGAGGGCAGCGAGGAGATGTCGGTTTGATGACCTTGGTGCTGGGCCATCACATGCTCCTCCAGTGGCTGCCAGAGTAGATTTTAAGGACATACGTCGTCACCTGGAGGTGGTGTTACAGGACGTGCCTGAGGGAATGTGGTCTCACATCCAGGATGAGGGTATCCTAGAGCAGTGTGTGGGGGTTTCTCCGCCATGGCGGGCCGTAGTACGACGAGCACCAGTGGCTGGTGATGCAATGACCGGACGACTGCCACCGGGGCAGAAGGGACCGGTAGGGGGTGGACCACCACCACCTAAGGGAGGGGTAGGTGGTGGTGGGCCGCCACCGCATGAGGGAGGGGTAGGCGGTGGTGCTCTAGAGGCACCGTGAGTGGTGCTCTATGTATTGATGTATTTTTTGTATATAGGCTAGTGAGCCCATTTTGTACCGAGGTGCTGCATTGGCTTGCGGATAGTTGTATTTTTGTATGTAAACATTTGGATGGCACTGTGGACCTTTCGATATATACATGAGCATACCTTTTGTGATCTATGTGGTGTTTACACATGGTTTGTTAATGTATTGATGATGTCTAATCTATATATGCTATGACAGGTTGTTGATATGTTTATGTATGTGTAGAGGTAGCTTGATGTGATATATGCCAGTCTAACACAATATTAGCTAGGTTATCTGTAATTTGATTCAATTGTCTTGGAATATGTGTAAATGTAATGGAATCAAAATGTTGAGATAAAAGTCTAACCTGCAGGTATTTACGAAAGAGGCAAGGATCGCGTACATGGTACACATTGTTGAGCTGGAGAACGACTAGTTGTGAGTCGAGAAAGACGCTAAGATGATGTATAATATGATGTTGGGCATCGGCCAGGAGGCTGATGACGACAGTGTATTCGGCTTGGTTGTTGGTCGCTGACCCCAAACATATGCTGCTCGAATGGAGCATTTCATATGAAGGGGTGTAGAGAGCCCAAGAGGCCGAAGCGAGATTTTGTGTCCAACGGCTGGTGCCATCGGCATAACCAATGTGGTAGGCCGGTGGAGGAAGCATCTGTCAATAGCACAAATGAGAGTTTAGACGTGAGGAATGGAAAAAAGATTAAAAACACTATAAAAGAAAGAGCCTAAAGTAGAATGACTACATTTAAGCATAGAATTTCTTTAAGTACAACCCATTGACGGGTTCTTTGAGAAAGAGGCCTTCAAGAGAGGCCAGGATATATGCATCTTTGGTGAGGCAATGTTGGATAGTGTATGGGCCATGCCATAGTGACTCAAATTTGCCATGGCCAAAGGTATCATGAGTGATATCGTAATCTAGGACGAGGTCACCTTCGCGAAATGAGCCAAGGTTGACATGTCGATCAAAAGTAGCCTTTGACCATTTTTTAGCTGCCTCATTGTTTTGTAATGAAGATCGACGATCTTCATCCAGAGACTCTAAGTTCAGCAAGTGCTGCTCCATTGGAGCAGTGTCGGGTAATAGCTCGATTGCGGTGCGTAAGGTAGGAATTTCTCACTCGATGGGAAGAGTGGCCTCAACCCCATGGACTAGATGAAATGGTGTGAAACCAGTAGTTGTTTTCACAGCCGTACGGTAAGCCCATAGTGCAGAAAATAACATATGATGCCAATTGGTTTTATGTTTATTAATCGTGCGCTGTAACATGGTTTTGAGGACCTTGTTAACTGCTTCGACCTATCCGTTAGACTGAGGGTAATATGGTGAAGCAAACTCATGAGAGAATCCTAATTGAGATGAGAGTTCGACAAAGATCTCATTCTCAAAGTGTTTTCCATGATCGGAAACGAGTTGGAGTGGTACTCCAAAACGAGATATGACGTGGTTAAAGAAAAAACGCATTGCGGTGTCAATGGTGTTGTTGAAGGTGGGTATAGCTTCTGCCCATTTGGTGAAGTAATCAACTGCAACCACAATGTATTTGTGACCATTGCTGGAGGGGGGATTACAAGTCATGAATTCGATGCCCATTTACAAAAAGGCTCGGCAGTGATGACGGGATGAAGAAGAGCAGGGGGAGCTCAGGATTTATTGGCGTAAATATGACATTGCTCACATCATTTCACGATGTGAATAAAATTGTGAAACAAAGTAGGCCAAAAGTAACCTGTGTGGATAATCTTCTGAGCAGTGGATATTCCCGAAAGATGGCCCCCGAATGCGCCGTTGTGGCAGTCGTTCAAGATTCTATCAGCCTCAACAATGGTCAGGCATTGACGAAGAATGGTGTCGACTCCCCGTCGGTATAGGATGTCTCCGATGAGGAGGTAGCGGGGGGCCTGATGGCGGATACGACGACGATCAGCTCGTGAAAGGTGGTTACCGAACTTTTGGGTTCGAAGGTAGACGAGGAGGTCATCGTACCAAGGATCATCCAAAGTGATGTAAAAGAGGTGTTCGTTGGGAAAGTCGGTGTTGACGGGTGTACTGGTGGTGTCAGAGGGGAGGGCCATGACAAGTTCAGTGAGAACGAGGGCCTTCTTACTCTTGGTTGTTGAGAATTCTAAATCATACTCCTGAAGGATAACAATCCATCGGGCAAATTTTCCATTAATTTGCTGACAACTGAGAAAGTATTGCATAGGGTTGGAATCTGCTACAACCTTGGTTGTGCAAAGCAGAATGTAGTGGCGATGTTTGACTACCAGGACGAATGCAAGAGAAAGTTTCTCTTCATGTTTATACTTCAAGGGTGGCCCTGAGAGGTTTTTACTAACGTAATAAATGACATGCTCACGATTTTCATCACCTAGCTAGACGAGAACACCTGCTACTGACACAGCTGATGCTGATACGTAGAGGATATAGTCGCGATTGTAGTCAAGTGAACCAATTAAAGGGGTGTTGGAGAGTTCCATTTTAAGGTCGTTAAATGACTGTTGGGCATGGTCATCCCAGTGAAATGGGATGTCGTGACATAGTAAGCAAAGGAAACTATGTGTGCGTATGGCGTAGTCTGGGACAAACCACCGTAGAAAGTTAGATTTGCCTTGTAGGCTCTGAAGTTGATGTAAATTCCGGGGAGGTGGAATTTTTGTGATAGCTTGGACTTTGAGGGGGTCCATGGTAATACCGCTTTGTGAAATGATGAAGCCGAGGAGGCACCTAGCAGTGACACAAAAAATGCACTTGAGGGGATTCAAGCGCATGTTGTATTAACGACACCATTGGAAGATGATTCGCAAATCATCTAGATGCTGGGTGCATTTCTTGGATCGAGCTGTGAGGTCATCCAAGTATGCGAGGATGATATGAGCTAAATCGTGAAAGATGTATGTCATAGCCCGTTGGAAAGTTGCGCCAGCATTCCTTAAGCCAAAAGGCATGACACGATATGCAAAAGTACCCCAAGGGGTAGTGAATGTGGTTTTATACTAGTCAGCGGGGTGAATTTGAATTTGATTATACCCAGAGAACTCATCCATGAAGAATAGAGCCTCGTGGTCGGCGCAGGCATTGATAATTTGATCAATGAAAGGTGTTGGAAAGTTGTCTTTGGGACATGTGTGATTGAGATCGTGAAAGTTCGTGCAAACGCGGATAGTGCCTTGTTTTTTGTTAACAGGTACAGGGTTGGAAACCCATGATGTATGTTAGCACTTGGTAAATTTCCTAGAGGTTGAAACAGAAGAAATCTACAAAGGTAACTTTATCCAACCACTTTTAAAGATGGGAATCTAGCCCTTCTAGCTTCAGAGAGGGATATCTCTATATGATTTAGCTTTGTTTTTAACTTCAAATGTTAGGCTAGGTAAAGAAACAGGTAGGTTTTGTTGTAAAAGTGTTTTTGAATTAGTTGATACAGTCTACACCTCCATTGGGCTATGGGGTCTGTGTTATAACAAACATGAGATACAAACCATAAGCGTAAAGGAAAAAACTTCTACAGGGCGAGATAATATACTCACTGGATCTTTAATAGTTTAAATGATGGACAGAAGAAAAGATGAGAAAGATCATTCAACTAAGAAGCAGTTAAGAATTCCTTAATTGAAAACCTTAGAAGATAAACATTAAAACCTTTAAAGTCAGAAACAGGGTATCTAAGATAAATCCTGCAACATACATTACTTTTAAAGATTAGTTTCAGAAAACAATATGATCACAAAGCAAGGAAAACATTCAACTTAGAGAAAAACGTCACCAATGAATACACACAAGAATCCTGTAAAAGTGCTTCCTCTTTATTAATGGAAGATCTCTTCAAAAATAGTTACAGTCTGATAGCGTCAGGGTGTAAAGATCAACAAACCCCAATGCTTCGAAAAGTGAAGTATTTATAATTCAAATTACAAACGTTCCTGTCATAACTGACCAGGACGTGCTCATTCTATTTTTAGTCTAACTAATTTAACTGGTCAAAACTGCTTGGTGACTTGGTGAAACTGCATGCAGAATTTCTGGGGTAGACCGTTGGCGAGGTTTCTACACAACCTCTTCTGACTGGACAGCTGACTGGACTTGGACAACTCATCTTCTAATCGAGCAGATCGCAGAGTTCCTCTCATCTGATGTGACTAGGCACCGTGACTTTGAGTAATCTCTGATACACTTCGTCCATTTCTGTATATTTGGCGAATGTGGGCTTGGTGAGGAATATGTATCGAATCTCGTGTTGGATGCTGATGTCAAACTGAAGAGCATCCATGAATTCTTTGCCAGTGATGCTCCCTCGTATGCCAGAAAACTTGGAACTGTCCTTAGATACTTCAGTCAATTTATTCTTGTAATCCTGAAGTGTCATCATTTTATTATTAATGACTTTCAGACCAGGTAGACCTTTCTTCTGGAGAGCCTCGATCTTGTTGAATAATTTATGTACCCCTAAGTCCATGGTATGAACCTTTTCTTCTAGTTGAAGCATCAATCCTCTCTTGGTCAAAACTCTCTTGACTTCAAGGATGGTCTATGTTCTGTCTTCTATCTTCAGCTCTTCTAGCTCTTCTCTGGTCTTGGAATTGAGGAATCTGATTATATCATTTGCCTGAGTTGGTCTATCTCCCAATTCCATTCTGATCTTCTCATTAGCTTGTTTACTCCTCTGGACCAACTTGTTCTGTTCAAACATGATTTGGATCATGGTCCAGATTTCATTCATGGACTTTGTGATATATGTCCATACATTCTCTTTGACTTCAGCCAAATTTTTCCCTGCCATTGTTTGCTTTTGGAGCTGCTGTAACTCTTTCCTAAGCTGCTCAGTTACCTGCCTTTCTTTGGATAGGCTGGTTTGGAAAGAAGTTTTGAGTTCCTGGAGGTTCTCAACTTCCTTCTTCAGCCTGCTGATTTCTGTCTCTTGCAGGTTCATTTTTTCCATTGATTGGGCGAGATCGGTTGTCCCTTCCTGTGGTGTCACTGGTGTTGCGGATGGAATTGTTGTTACTGTTGTTGTGCTTGTCCCTGAGATTGGGATAGCAGTCAATGGGATGGCCTCCATAGACTTCAACTATTCTTTCTCCTTTAGCAGTTTCTCCATTTCTGCTTTCATTTCTTTGAGTTGAGCGTTCTGCTCCATGAGCAGCTTAAGCATTTCGTCCTTCTCGCCTCTTTTTCTGCTATCTCTTTCACCTGAGAGTCTTCTGTAGGAGGAAGCTTCAGCTGTTTCCTCAAGGAGGCGATATCTGCATTCTTCTTCTTTATCATCTCTTCTGTAACTTTGACGTTAGAGGGATCATAGCTAATCTTGAGGACCAGCTCCTCCAAAGTTTTGATTCTGTTATCTTTTGCGAAGGATGAAATATTTTCCAGCTTGAGTTGAGTCTGTGCGTTGGTGAGTGACACCTGCAATTTGGCAGAAGATGTAGAAGCATGTGCTAATGTGTGGAATATCATCTCCCCTGTCTGCTTGTGCAGATCCATCTGATCTGTTGGGTGCACGTCCTTCATCTGGAACTCGAAGGTGGCTCTCTTGTAATCGGTGATTACCTTGGGATCTGGTACCTGTGCTTGTAGGAAGGCCATGTGCATTCTGCCTCTTTCAGTATCGAATGCATATAGCAGCCTGTTCTGCGCAGTGGATGATTGTTTTCGAAACTGGGAATAAGTATTGCTGGTAAGGGTCTGATTTCTTTTCTTAATCAGCTCGTACTTCTCGAAAATGCCCAACTTGGGCCCAGTTTTTCCTTGCTGAGTGTCCAATGGGGAGTCGGTACACTTCTTCGGCACAACTGGAGTGATTTCTTTATACAGGCTTGAACCGAAAGGTGGAATGACAGACTTACTCACTGTGGTAGGCGGGGCTTCTTTCTCACCAGTAGGGCTGGGAACTGTGGCTGTCTTGGGCCTCTTGGTATGCAGTTTGAACTCCTCGGATGATACCTATGTGACAGGCGTAGATGAATCTTGTCGAGGCCTCTTTTCCTTAGGAACCTGTGGCGTGGCAGTTGGAAGTACAGTGGTCGGGGGAACCTGTTTTTCCACTTCGACCAAGGTGTCTGGTGCCCACACTGTCTGATTTGCAAATTTTTCGATCTCAGGCTTGGACTCGTGGACATACGGGATGTTTTTATTTTTCACCCGCATTTCTGAAATGATCCCGTGTGGATCATAGTTCCATGGGAAACTAGTAAAAAATTTCATTTCTTTCAATATTTTGTCGGCTTCTTCCCCGGTGCTTCGGCTATTGCAGATGAAAGAGCCAATCTGCCCTTTGATTCTCAATTGCTGCTTCTTCTTCAGGGAAACAAAATGAATGTCATCTGAATTCATGATCTGCCTTATATACTCTAATGCAAAGATTCTTACCGGCACATACTTTGGCAGTTTGTAAGGTGTCAATTTGCACCCGAAAACTCTGATCTCGGTGTGGTTTTGATAAAGGTACCAGTCCCCTGTCTTTGTGTTGTCCGAGAGATGTAGAATTCTCTGGACCTCGGCATTTATTCGTGGTTCGGGCATACCACTCAGCATGCTTACCACAGGGTGATAGAAAAGATTAATAAATGCCTTGAAGCTATACTCTATGGAATTGTGCTTCAACAAAGATGTCCACGCTGTGACTGGCTGAGGCCTTCCATCTGCATCCATTTTCTGCATAGAAAAACTGAATTTATCCGCTTGATAGAAAACAAACATGTAAGCCAATATGGAAGAATATATGAACATGCCTTCTGTGCCAAAATTCACGAATTGTTCGCGAATATTGTTGGCCAAGAAGGTACTGAAATCAAACTGTGTGGTAGGTTTTTTGTCTGTGGAGAAAATAGATAGAAAACCCAGAATGGGCTCATCTACCCACTGGATGGAATAGTACCCTAACAGAGCACAGAGGGAGGAAATGATCTGATTTCCCTTGGTGGAGAACATGGACGACGGGTAAGGGAGATTTGTGGAAGGGAGTGGAGCGGAGGTGGGAAGGAACAACTCGAATATTTGAGCTCTCTGGGGAAAAGTCATCTTTTGATACAGCTCTGTAAGGATTTCTTGGTTGAACGGGGAAGAAGACTCAGCACAGGGGATTTGCATAATTTGGTCAATGTCTTCGGGAGTGATGAAGAAGAGGACGTCTCCAGATGATGAGATGATGGCCCTCTGGTCGAGAATATAATGAGCTTGGCATTTGAGGGTGAATTCGGGAAAGTGGTGTATCTGGGGAAAAAGCTACAGGGGCAAATTGGACTCCCAAAGTCTAATCTTATCGCTCTGGTCCAGGAACACTTCCCGGAGCCATGACTGGAGGTCTGAAAAATCAAAGTCGCAAATGGTATCTGTGATCAACCTGTCTTTATCCACCAACGGAATTTTGTCTAGGTCAACAGGAGGAGGAAGAAAAGAATTTTGTTCTCCTTCCACTGGCCTTGGCTTTGGTGCCATCTCTGCAACAGTACCTGCAATAAACAATATGTTAGTGGGGTCGACTGACTGTGGATGAAGGCGACGGGGAAGCAATGGAGGAATAAGAGGTAATTTTTCTGGCGCGATGGACGAATAATGAATGAAAGGGGAATAATGGTAGTTTTATTCAAAACTGGGGTCGGTCGGACGCGGGAGACATGTCAGCAAGATAACGGGTATGTTATCCTATAATAAATGGACAACGGGCCACTTGGGATGAGGTGGCAAGTGACGGTGGCCAAAGCATACGGACGGGTGACGTGGTGGCCAGGGATTGGTGGTAAAAGTCGCAATAAGGGGTTGTTCATGAGTGAAAGGAGTGAGGGACTGACAGCAGGGACTGACAGCAATTATGGGATGGGACACAACTCAGGAACAAGCGGAACAAGTGGCATCAGTGGAGGATGACGTCCCTGAGTGATGGGGGCTGTCAGATGGCATATGGTGAAAAGAATTTAGGTCCAATATATTTGTGCCACCTATGACAAGGGGTCCATCGGAGGGAATATCCATTCCGGACCCCCCCCCTTTGGTTAAAAGCAGAACATCAAGGGGGGTCCTAAATCCATTGTAAACCATTGATCTGCGCGCCCGTTTCCTGGCCGTAGATCTTAGCGCATCATTTATTACTCATTTCGGACCCCCCCTCCATTAAAAGCAGAACGAATGGGGGGCTCCGGAATCAAATTTGGGCCATGGATCAACACGCTCGTTCTTGGACTGTCCAGATCTGCGCAATTCTTATTATCGATTCCGAACCCCCCCCCTCCTGGTTAAAAGCAGAACACTAGGGGGGGTCCGGAATGCTCTGTGCACCGTAGATTTGGGCACCATAATCTAGACTGCTAATAATTGTAGGAAATATAAATTAGGAGTGGAAAAGTATGTGTCGGGAAAACTTAGGACAAGTGCATTTTATGGGTTTTTCCCAATCTTTTCACATAGACACCACCAAGGGGACTTCGTCTAAACTATTCTTAGGCAATGGAGACATGGTGTATCATTTCATCAATATGGTTTCATGGGTAGTGAAGAAAATGAAGCAACTAACCCACATGCTAACCTATTTTCCTAGGATAATTAACCCAGATT
Organism: Picea engelmannii; assembly: GCA_009831015.1. Lineage (NCBI taxonomy): Eukaryota > Viridiplantae > Streptophyta > Pinopsida > Pinales > Pinaceae > Picea > Picea engelmannii. The sequence goes on along the minus strand of ML780655.1, from coordinate 179,118 downwards.
AAACTGTTGGGTTAATAAATTACTCTACCTAAGGGTTATCTGACCAGGATTAGACAGTCTGGTCAGATTTATTCACTAATCTAACCTGATGGCTATCTGACCAGGGTTAGACAGTCTGGTCAGATTTATTCACTAACCTATCAACATTAAAATTTAAAATAACTTGGCCATGCTTGAAAGGTATGGCCAAGTTACTATTATTGCATGGGGCTTTTTCTTTTCAATTCTTTTATGCCCTCTTTTCTTTTACTATTTTTTCTTTCTTTTCTTTTCTTTTTCTTTTTTCTTTTTCTTTTCTTTTCTTTTTCTTTTCTTTTTCTCAAATTATTTGCAGAATGAGAAATCATTTGTCAATAAAAACACTAGATACAGATAATATCCAAGTCATCAGTTGATTCCCATAATTTATGGGGTGATAACAATGTATAGGCGATGGGGTAAATGAACTCGACAGTGCGTAATTTGTCAATTTCGGCTTTAATGGTCGCTTCTTTGGATGGGTGTAGCGGTCGTTGTTTTTGACGAACTGGTGTAATGTCGGGCCAGGTGTCGATGCGATGTTCAACGATAGATGGATCGAGGCCAAAAATTTTTGTGTATGACCAAGAAAAAATATCCCGACATTCTTGGAAGAGGGCTTTATAGGTGGTGATTTTTTGAGGAGTGCAAGCAACTCCAATGGTGATTTCCTCGATGACGCCATTTTTGATGGAAATGTCGATTTTAATGGTCGGGAAATTGTTGGCCATGTTGCCTTCTTCAAAAGCATCAGGGGAAGGAATGGGGTTTTTGAACCAGTTGATAGGCCCTGATGGGATAAAATCCTTGGTTTCAACCGCGTAGATGGGGTGTTGGTTAGGAGGCGTGGAGGCTTCCTATGGAAAGAAGAGTGTGTGGTGGTGTAGCGCATCCCAGGGGTAGTCTGGTTTATTGAACTATTTGAGTATTTCCTCGTCACAGTGGAAGTGACGGGAATACAAGGGGTCATGAAGAGTGATAGAGGTGACTGTTGTTGTGTGGTTGCTCCCTGGTGAGGAAGAAGCAGGGGGAACAATTCTAGGAGATGGTGATGGTTCACTCGACATAAACCAGATATTGAAGTACTGAGGAGTACCCGTGGTAGTTGGGTGTAAAATGTCCATAGGGGAATGAGCGGGAGAGTTGGGGGGATTGGGGGTGAATCCTCAGATAAGTCATCTAAGAACCATGGAGGCATTGGAAGGGCCTCGGGTTCTGGAGAAATGACATGAAGAGCCTCTAGTGATGAGGTAATGTCAACTATCGATTATGTGGGTTATTGAAGAAGGGTCAACTGGAGTTGCTTGTATTCAAGGATCATAGGACACTGGTATGTAAAATGATCTAATGAGTTGCATAGAGAGCAAGGGTGTCTTATACGTTCATTGACTGAAGTGGTGACATAACGGATGTCAGTGATATTTGTTGAGGAGGACGTAGCAGGAATGGGGTTGCTCTAGAAACTCTGGCATACTGTGGCTAATGTCTGTCAAAAGCGTGGCAGTGTTGGGAAATGGTGGGTATAATGGCCATATTCTGAACATATAGTGCAAGCAAATTTGGTCTGCAACCCTTTACTAATGGAATGGGGGGTGGTATTGGCAGTACTAGCTATAGTGGCGAGTGTTGGGGGAGTTTGATTGAGTGGAATCAAATTCTGTAACTCTGGTAGAGATGGGTAGTTGTTGGTTTGGTGTCCCTCTTTCTCACATAGTGCGCAAGGAGGTTGGATGCGTGGAGGAAGTGGAGTTGTGGGTTCCTTCTTCTTTCTCCTGCTCCCAGCTATGGCAGGGGGGTTAGTGAGTGGGGGTGTAGGGGGTATGGTGGGAGTAAGTATGGGAATATTCATGGGGATTCCTTCTTTTTTGGGGGGAAGGGATGGTCGAGGGACCATCTCTGGTGGGTGTAAATACCAAACTGGAATTGCTAACACCATATTAGGTAGGGTGAGCGTTGTGGCTACCTGGAAAGCTTCAATGCCTGGTGGAGGGTAAAAGAAGAGAATTTGGGTGATGGCTTGGGGAACTGTCTCCCAAACTAGCATATGTCCTTGGGGAGAGGTGGAATCATGGACTGGTGGGGACAGCGAGTGCGCAGGAGGTTCTTGAGGGGGGAGTTCTGCGACTAGTGGGACGTCAGATATGATAGAAGCCTCTGTAGGAGGAAGGGTATCCTATGTGTGAGTTCTATTAGATGATACAACACATACTTGATTGGAAGGATGAAGGAGTGGTGGTGCTCCATGGTAAGTTCCTAACAATGATGGATCTTTGAAAATTCCAGGACCCATCTCGACGAGTGGGTATGCATTGTGGCTCATGTGGATGAGAGGAAGAATGTTATCGATGTTGGCAGATGGATTAGGCTCGTAATGGGAGACTTGGTCAATAGTAACGATCTTCCCATTGTGGGGGAACATCATTGTCTAAAAGATGGAATATGCCACTGCCTTCATAGTGTACATATAGCTACGACCGAACAGGATATTATAATCGAGTGGGGCATCGATAACTTCGATGTTGATGAGAATAGTCTTGCCCTCGAGTTCAACGGGGACATTTTGGAAGAGCCCTTTAGGAGACCATGGTCATCCGTCATAAGCTCATAAGGTGATGGAAGAGGGTATGAGTTCTGGGGAACCAAGTTTCCTCCTTACAGTTTTGGACATAATGCATGTAGATGCACCTTCATCGATGATACACCAATGAACTGTGATGTTCCGTATTTTTACTAGTATTCGAAAAGTGATCAACGCGGGAAGGTGAGGTTCTCCGCTGTCAAGATCAAAGGTAATGAGTCGGGTATCTGCGGGGTTGACTGCCCCTAAGGCAGAAAGTAATGATTTCTGCTGAGTGGGACAAGTCTAGAGGACCTCCAAAACTTACATGGCAGTCAGGTTTGTGCTAAGTCATCTACCAAACTATAGTTACGAGCTTCCCTAGCATGTGGGTTGTGGACATTCCTGCACAATGGGACGTGAGGGACGTGAAGAGGTGGCTTGGCGATTGGGTGAGGAATCATTAACGGGGGTCCCGTCGGTACAGGTTTTATGTCTGGAGGGATGGGAGGAGACTCAACGGGTGCATGATAATGATGATTACGTGTTTGCAGAAGGATTTCTTCCTCACTGGTGAGGAGAATCGTGCGATCTGTTGGATTGTTTGGGTTGAGGTATTTTCTCTCCTGAGGTGGGGGATGCTATATGTCATGTTGGGTGTTTATCACACCTTGATGTGGAATAGGATTCTGCAGCATGGCAGGGGGGGGGTCGTTACATGTATTGTTGTGGTGCCTGCTGAGGGGCGGGTGGTGTTGGAGGGTGGGGAAGACTACCAGAGTCTTTCAACCATTTGAAATCAGCGATTTGGGGGAAATGATGAGTGTAATGGTCGAACTCACCACAAAGGACATAAGGGAAGTTGGTTTTAACATTATTGTTATTTCTCCCTGGATGCCTATTATTATTGCCCCCCTGGGGGTTTTGATTCCCTTAGTGATGGCTGCCCCCAGTGAGTTGGTTCTGCTGGGGTTGATGCTCGTCTTGACCTGGGTTGTTGTTGTTCCTGGTTCCTCCTTTATTTTTGGTATTGTTGGACAGATGGGTCAGATTGGTCGTATTCAGCTGTTCGAAATTTTGGCATTGTTGAACGGCAGAGGGTTGAAAAAGATTCACCCCAGCATGAGGATGTGGGGGAGCCATGGGTTGTGGGGGACCAGGAAATGGGAAGTACGGATTCAGTGGTGGTAACGATCCATAAGGTCCATAGGAAGGCGTAGTGCTTTCACTAGTACTATAAGCTGAGGTAGAGGGGGTACCAGAGCTCATTTGAATAGGTGGATGTATGGGGGGTGTCGACGGTGGTCCACTGATGGGTGGCGGTATAGTGACAGGGTATGGTTGTTGATAAGGGGGTGAGGGGTAATAAGAATTTCCCCCATATGTCGGTGGGTATTGAGGTGTTCCATACATCGGTGGTGGTTGGGGTTGTGGACCATGGTGAGTGGTGGTACCAATCAGTCCATCTGTTGAGTGAGACATCCCAGGTTTGTCTTGGCCAAATGGCACAGGTTTTGGAAGATCAGGAAGTACAGTGTATAAGTATCCTAACTTTGCATAGATGAGGTCATATTTTTGAGCCTTACTGATGGCTTCCTCTTTAGATTGAGGGACGGTAGAAGCTACATCCTTACCGAGGAGAGAGACAAGTGATCTAAGAAACAAGTCGAGACATTGTTGCTTGGTGGTTTCTTCTTTGCACAAACTATGTCACCTATGTCACTCGTGAATGTGATTAGCGATATGTGTGGCTGAGGTTTGTTTGAAATTAGAAAGTATTTCTAGACCATTGTCATGGCAGATTGGTAATTGGAAGAAGGTCAAGAATTCTTTGGCCAAGGATTCAAAAGTCGCATGGGACCCTGATTTTTCTTCTACATACCATTTCATCGATGGGCCAGTGAGTGTGCATTGAAATAATCGCAGTCTGATGGAATCATCCATAATGCTATTGGAAGAGCACCATAGGTGAAAGGTCATGACATGGTTGGCAGGGTCGTCGCCTGCCTTTCCTTCAAACTTGGGTATGTCTGAAGGTAGTTTGGTGGGCATTGCAGGCCAAGTGGGAGCATGCAATATAGGATCATTGGTGAGTTTGCTTAGATCTGGTATGTTGAGAGAGGCCAAATATGGTATCTATAGTGGGGGGGGAGGATTAGCTCCAGCCATGGTGTAAGTGTGTTGTGAACCTGACCCTTGAGGGGGGCTAGGTGGGTTGGTACTTCCCCCTTGAGAGGAAGTTGGTCTCCCGCTTCTGTGTAAGGGAGAGCGAGTGGATGAAGGACCTTGGGAAGTGGACCCAAGTAATGTAGAACCAAGCAAAGATGATCCTAAAACAGTAGCACTCATAGGAGTGTGTGAAGGAAGTGTCGATGAGTGGGAAAGACCAGACACTCCCCCTAAAATAGGAGGGAGGTTTAGCAAGTGTCGTGAACGACGGGGGTTTTGTGGGTCCCCTATGATGTCCAACTAGCTGCATGAATGTGTGCAAATGGTGGCGAGAGTAATAAAGAAACAAGAGCCTTTGTGTTGCAAATTTTGAACTTTACACAATATATATATTCGAATCAAAATGTAGTCAGAAGTGCATCATACATAAAATGTTTTGAAAAAGAAGCATATATGTGGATAAGTGGGTTTGGTCCACATGGGGAATCAACAAAGAAAACAAATGCTCGTGTCCTAGAAGACGTAACGCCCTTCCTCTCAAATAGCATTGGACCTTCCAATAGTACTCAATAGTGGGGTCTGAAGTCACTGGAAGAGAAACTAGTGAAGGATGAAAAAATTGGCTATAATGAGGGGTAAAGGGGGCATATCCCTAAAGAGATGGCGATATTTCCCAACAGGCACACAAAATCCAATCAAGGTGCAATTGCAGCCCACAATTTCCACCTGGGTAGATGTCCTAAAATTGGGTCACTAGGTACCTCGGTCAAAGTGCGGCATTTAGATTTTCTGCCTAAGAAATGGGTCACGAGCTGGATCTCATCCAAGAGGTGGGTGCCTCAAGAGGGGATGCATAGAACAACTAGACCTTGGCCTTCGACCCTTCACAGGTATCTCCCTGCCTTGTGGTGTTAGGAACACTTGACTTGGAGGATTTTCAGTTCCCTATTTGAAAACTTCTATGGTTTTGACAATGTGAGAACCAGATAACAGGGATTTTTTTGGATGCCTATCCCCGAAATCCTACCTAGACTAAAAAATTTCTTTTGGAACCTCCTGTGGAGGAAAAATTAGTGAGTTTTTAGAAAAAAAATTAGATGTAATTGTTTTGAGAGGTTGGGGGTGTGAACCAACCTCGTTGAATTTAAAATGGGAGTGGATAGTTTCGTCAAGAAAAGGGTGGGGTGTTTTCGGAATCCCTTTGGAGGAAACTTACTTTGACCTCCACATTTCAAGAAGAAGCTATGTGAGTGATAAGTGACTTTTGTGTGTGAGTGAAAGTGTGCCAATATTTAGTGAATTAGATGTTGCCTTGCTGCATGTGGACTTCGCTTGGTCCTTACAAGTGTTTGATTACCTAATTAACTAAGTGCCTTTGGTACAACCTTGCGTAATTCAAAATTCCCTAGGAAGCTAGCATGTGGACATGTGGGTCCGTTACTATCCCTTTAACTCCCTATTGTGATG
>ML780655.1:140621-154762 GCA_009831015.1 Picea engelmannii | reverse complement strand
TTATCGACGCTTGATGTAGATCCTCCATTGCGCTTTATCTCCTTGTTGTTGCTGCTCCTTCCAAAGACGATCCTGCAATCAAGACAAAACACTACGCATGCATGCTATTGTTCTACTAGAGGGTTAGAGATTAATCATAAATCAAATAAAATATATCAGACTCATATATTGGGACGGGAAAATCATTCTTTATTAATCTCCAGATGAATCACTTACAATGATGTTAGAGACCGGCCACCATTCCTCGATACTGATCCTGGGCTCCTCCTCTTCTTTTTCCTCCAACTGCTTTGCTTGAATTATCCTTAAGCTTGAGGAAAGGCTAAAGGGTTGGGACAAATGGATTCGGCAATTGGGCAGAGTTTCTTTGCTATCTTCTTCCTCCTTTCCAAATAGTACCCCTACCCCTTCTTTTATAGGCTAGAAGGAGCTAGGGTTTTGGACGAACTCTCGGCCATGCATGGCTAGGAGTTCCAGTTAACTGACCCAAAGATTTTCGTCCCGTCGGCAACTTTCCTGATTTTGTGCTTTTGTTAAGTAAACGCGGGCTATAGTGGGCCAGCCAGCGTTCCAACGCGTGCAGCAGAAGGCCTTCCAGCGTTCCAACACACCCAGTGATAGGTTAGGGCATGGGCTACTTAATTTAAGAGGTTTTTCAAGGTTTTATTCAGTATGGCTTTGGCAATGAAGGGAAATGAGTTGGCCTGATGCCAGGTAAGTATGGATGGTGCAATTTAGGGTTATAACAGGTGCCCCCTAATGTGTGAGATCAGAAGAGCATCTGATGGCCGAAATACATTACCAATTCTTTACCAATCTGTACTGATATGTTGAATGAGTGAGCCCAGGAATCAAGAATCAGGAGGTGCCATCTACAAAAAATATCAAATGTCTCACCGAGGCGGGCATACCCATGCTCGGGATAAAATAGAACCATGGCTACCAATTAAATACACTGTAGATCCATGTCAAATAACTATAAAGAGTAGCCGCGAACCATACACAGCGGAGCTACATCTCGAAATCAGAAAGATATACATAGAAATTATCCATCTCTCAGAAGCTGATTCGGCCTGATGGTTGTACTTCAGAGCTCGAGAAACAACTTCAAAGTCTTCTAAAACTCAGGTAAGAGTGTAATATGAGTGTACGACTGCACTACCCAGAGGTCTTCGACGGCTCGTCGGTTATGGACTTGATAATCTTGATGATCGGACTAAAGGCTTCAGTGATTTCAAACAAAGACTTGATTGGACGTTCAGGATGGTCGGGTGTGCGGGCAAGAGACATATTGCAGAGGGGCCGACTCAGGCGTAGTAACAAACTTCCCTTGGACAATAGCACGACAAGTGATAAGACTCAGGCAACATATATGTTAATCATAAGTCTACGAAGCAGGAGGCAACGCAAACTCTCCATATGTTTGGAAGAGTAACCAAACGGTGGAGGACACAACTCTATAATGAGCAAAGCTTCCTAGGGTCGTACTACATCCCATAGTCTGATGAATTAAATGGACAGATGTGCTTTATCCAAAGGCGACTCATAATGCTGCCAATAAAGAAAATACTTTTCCCATCCTCTTTTTGGGGTATATTTGATTTTTTTGTTCTTTTTGATGATTTTGAAAGAATAAAGGAATATTACGTTACAATGGAGGAACGAGCACAGAAAACATACAAGATCAAGGCACAAGGACAAGACTGATGTTCTAGGGAATGATACTCGGGAAAAATCCTCCAATGGCCAAAGGTGTTAAGATGCAACGACAAACTGTTACTAGGCTGAACGGTAAAGGATGTGGATGCGGTTGATAGAACACACAATGGTAGCGTCCTTTGATGTAAGTTTAACGAGCCCAAAGAAGGGAAGCTCGATGATTTTTCATGTTTAGAGAGTCTGAAAAAGCATAAAAGGAAACTCCGTTGGGGTACCTTTTTCGACAATAGTCTAGTCGGTTCGAAAAAGGGGTAAACTAGCACCGACTAGACGTCAATTCAAAACCATTTTAACGAGTGTGACAAGGACAAGATCACTTGGCTATTTTTTCAATTTTAAGGAGTCTGAAAAAAGCTTAACTATGGACTCTGTCAGGAATATTCTTCTGGACCGTTTTAACGAGTGTGAAAGAATAAGGTCACTCGAAAATCTTTTCAATTTTAGGGAGTCTGAAAAGATCTTAACTATGGACTCCGGGGTGTTTCTTTTTCGTAAATTTAGTCCCTCGGGCCCGAAAAAGGAATAAAATTATACCTGAGGATACTCTTCTAAAGAACTGGTGTTCCATAGAGTATTCCTTTGTTCGTACAGTTGACCGTCCGGACCGAAAAAGGGGTAAACTACCGCCAGACAGATGTGACTTCAAATTTCAGTTTAACGAGCGTGAAGCGGCACAAGATCGCTCGATAATATTTTCATGTTTAAAGGGTCTGAAAAGGGCTTAAAAGGAGACCCGTTATGTTTTGGGAGTCCGGAGGGTAAGTCAAAGAGTGAAAAATACCCATGCAAATGAGGCTCGAACTCGTATTCAGGAAATACTATACGAACTCCCGAGCCTACTATGTTGTTAGAAACGGCATGGACACCATAATGCAACCAGGAACTACCTAAGGCATCCATGTTTTGGCAAGCTCTACCACCAAGTTGTGACACTTCTAGAGAAGATGTGATGGTTCCGTGTCACAACCGGGTGGGATCAATCCTATATCGTAAGAACAAAAGGCCACGAGATGCAATAGTGGGGATGAAATCCTACCCTATATGCTCAAGTTGATTTTTGAAAAAAAAATTATGGACCGTCCTTATATATATATATATTTTTTTGAAACTCAATGAAAATTGTCCCAATACCTGATCAAATCCCTCCCACATCACTCCTGAACCACTCAAAATGGTTTTTGGTATAAAGAAACTGATAAAGGGGCCCAAATAAGTGACAAAAAGAGGCCAAAAAGTCTATAAATAGAAGCTGGCAGCTCATTATCACCATTGTTGATTTGGAAATTGACTCTGGAGCCAAAAGAACCCCTTTGTCAAAGATCGTGATTTCGGGAGCTACGATGGACGAAACAGACTTATGCTCAGGCCAAGTAAGTACAAACTCTCTCATCTTGCATTTCAATACTTCATTTAATGTTTTTAAATTGGTTCTGGGGGTGGTCGTCGACCTCCAAGAGGTCGGCCCTAGCCAAATGCGGGTTGTCCAAGGACAGCCCGCGGGTACCTGCGCGCAGGGTCAAAACCGTGTGCGGGTACCCGCGACTGTCGCCTCGACAGCCCGCGGGTTACCCCCGCGCACTGAAAAATTGGGTATACAAGATCTAACTCCCTCCCTTTTTTTCTTTCTTGTGTGTTTGGCAGGATGTATGTTCATTGGAGAGGGAGGGAGCACAAGGCTGCCAATGAGGCAGTGGCTGCAGATCCGAATGTGATGGTCGTGCTGACGCAGTGTGGCTTAGTGAAATTCTTTCTGTGCTCGTTTATGCGCGCTCAACCAAGGCTGCTGAACGCCCTAGTTGACTATTGGCACCCTGATGCAGAGGCCTTCATGATAGAGGGGCAATCCTTGGTGCCCACCATCGAGGATATTTACTTTTTGACTGGCCTCTCGAGGAGAGGGGAACCAGTCAACTTTCAGACTTTTCCTGCGGGGTCGAGCAAAGTCTCGGAGTTGATAGCAGAGTATTGCGAGGCTGGGACCGATCCGAGACCTTCTTCGGTGCCCATTAGTAGGATCACCATCCTCACCCTGCAAACTATTTTGTCGCTCATTGGGTGGATTACCGGCTCTGCAGTCGTGCATCAGGCTTCGCGCACACAGATGAACTGTGCAATTCAGTGCATGAATGCAAAAATTTTCAATTGGAGTACCACACTGTTAGAGAGAATGAAGAGGCAATTGACGGATTGTCGACAGCGAACACACAGGAACTTCGGGTTTGGGACCATCCTGTGTTCATTTTTCTTTGAGAGAGTTCCATGCTTTAGTCCTCGGCTGACAGTATGAGGACATCTAGCGACTTTCCCTGCAGTGTGCAGATGGGCAGCGTTGCTTCCGCGACAGGGTGGTGGGAGGACCACCAAGGCCTTCAATGATGATTTCTTTGCGTGGCTGTCACGATAGATTCTGGCGATCAAGGATTACCCATATGTCGGGATCGACTTTTCCAGAAATCCAGTGATACCATTGCCTCTTGGTGAGGAGAAAGGGGATATGGGTAAGTCTCCACCTATCTAGTTTTTTTTTGTTTGCATATGTGATTTTTATGTATTTTTGATATATATATCATGTTTTTGTATAAAAGAGTTTTTGATGGGCGATCATTGTGTTGCGTGCAGATGTGGGACTCGTGCGACCTGTCGATTATGCACAGAACAGGCGTCGCCCACGACTAGAGGTCGCAGCTGCCACTGTTAGGGGAGCAGCAATAGCAGGGAACCTCCCAGCAGGAGAGGCCGAGAGGGTTCTTAGGCGGATTGAGCGGAACTTCACTGAGCTCACTCGCACAGTTCCCATGGCAGAGATAGAGGAATTTCCGCCCTCCATGCAGACTCATATTGTGGGGGTACCTCGGACATGGGTCCGATTGTTTAGGCATTTAGGCCAAGTTGTTCATGATTATAACAGGGCCCACAGGCCATGAGCAGACTTGTAAACTTTTTATATGCCATGAGCACCTTATTGTATATATATGTTTTGAGAGAATAAGCCCCGGTGACTCATCATGGTTCCCACTTTTTGAGGCGCTTGCACCCATCTATGTACTCTGAGACTTTCAGATGTTTATATATGGTTTTCTATTTCTTTTCTGTGTCTTTATGGATTATGTGTGCAAAAATATATTTACATGTGTATGATCATGATCTTCTTATGTGTGAGCAAGATGCCAATCTAAAATGTGATTAGCTAGAGTATCTGTGATTTGATTTAGACTCCTAGGAACATGAAAATATGTAATATAACCAAAGTTGCATTCCAAGAGACGTACCCTAAGGAATCGTCGGTGTAAAGTTGGGTCATGTACCTGGTATATTTTGTTTAGCTACGACACAACCAATTGAGCGTCTAGATAGACCCGGAGACGAGAGATACCCCATGACAAAGCGTCACGAAGCAACTCAATAACTGTGCTATACTCAACAACATTGTTTGTGGTGTCACCTAAGCATATCCCCCCGGAAGATAACAACTGACCTTGTGGCGTAAAGATTACCCAAGCTACGGAGGAAAGCCGCCATGTGTGTCGACTAGCACCGTCTGCATACCCAATGAACACCTCGGACTCACTTGACATCTGCCATAGTGATGAAAGATAACATTAATGACACGTCCATGACACGTTTTTCAAAAGAAATGTAAAAAAGTAATAGCACAAAGACTATACATATGTTACAAAAAGTTACCCACAGTGACCGTTCTATGAGTAATACTTCTTGAGGTAGAGCCCATTCCTAGGCTCCGCCAAAGCATTCCCTTTGAAATCGACCAAAAGATAAGCGCCCTTCTTTAAAACCTCCTTAACAATGAAGGGTCTGAACCACATGGGTTTAAACTTTCCTGCCCCCAGGGGGTCCTTATCTTGGTCGTAAACCAGGACAAGGTCGCCCTCAGAGAAAACCCGAGGATGCACGGACCTATCATATTGACACTTTACCTTATGCTTATGAGTCTTGTTGGCCAGGGCCGCATCGCGACGTTGTTCATCAAGCTGCTCAAGGTGTACTAATCGTTCTTCAAGTGGAGAAGTGTCTGGCAATAACTGTACTGCCAATTTCAGAGATGGAATTTGACATTCGATGGGCAAGACTTCCTCCAGCCCGTAAACGAGTTGGAAAGGTGAGAAACCGGTTGCAGTCTTAACTGATGTTCGGTAAGCCCATAATGTTGAGTACAACATCAAATGCCAGTTGGACTTGGCTGAGTTTATGGTTCGCTATAGCATTTTCTTGAGATTTTTGTTAACAGCTTCCACTTGCCCATTGGCTTGAGGATAGTAAGGTGAGGAATGTTCTTGCCGTAACCCAAGATTTGATGTTAACTCGGACATCATTTGGTTCTGAAAGTGACTGCCATGGTCAGTGACAATCTCTCTCGGGACGCCGAACCATGCTATAATCTGGTTAAATAAGAAGAGAGCTGCAGTCTCTCCATCATATTTGAACGTCGACATAGCTTCGACCCACTTAGTGAAGTAGTCGACAGCTACAATGATATAGCGGTGCCCCCTGGCTGACGGGGGGTTGCAAGTAGTGTAATCAATACCCCACTTAGTGAAAGTACTGACGGTGATAACAGGAAACATGGGAGTTGGATGTACCCTCATCTTCCGTGAGAAGATTTGGCATGGATGTCACTTCTTGACCGACTCAATACAATCTTTGATAAGTGTGGGCCAAAAGTAACCTGCTCGTAAGATCTTTTGGGCTGTTGCCAACCCAGATAAGTGACCACCACAAGCTCATGTATGACAATCGTTGAGCACTATGACGGCCTCCTCATGAGTAATACATCGACGCAAGATACAGTCTACGCCTCTCCGATACAACATATCATTGAGTATGAGATAGTTCTTGGCCTGATGGCGTAGCCGCCGATGCTCATCACGAGAAGCAGAGGTGGGGCACTTCAAAGTCTGGAGATAGATCAGTATATCTCCGTACCAGGGGTCTGATGATTCAATCAAAAACATATCCCCCCGGATAGGTGATTCCTCAGGCACAACGTCACCTGACTCAACTGGAAGTTCCGAAATAAGTTCTGCGAAGACCAATGACTTCTTGGACTTGGCTGAAACGAAGTCTAAGTCAAACTCTTGGAGGATGACCATCCATCTACTGATTTTTCTGTCGATGACTCGTCGTGTCAACATGTACTGGAATGGATTCACAACAGCAAAGACAGTGGTCTTGCGAAACAGAACATAGTGACGGAACCGTTGAATAGCATGAACTACTGCCAAAGCAAGTTTTTCTAGATGGGTATAATTCAGTTCCGGTCCTACGAGGCCTCGGCTCAGGTAATAGATCACGTATTCAGAAAATGAATCATCTTCCTGAACTAAAACCATGCCTATGGTTGACTCTGCGGCAGCCAGATATAATAGGAAATCCTTGTTATAATTCGGTGGCCGTAGCAGAGGTGTGGTCGTAAGAGCGTGTTTCAATGCGTCGAAAAAGCATTGCGCTGCTTCGTCCCAGAAAAAGGGAACATCTTTCTTCAGTAAACGCATGAAGCCCTTGGTGATTTTGGCATAGTTGGAAATGAAGCGTCGTAAGAAGTTCACCTTGCCTTGAAGACTTTGAAGTTGTAAGATTGTGCATGGGGGGGGCAACTGGATTATCGCCTCCACCTTAAGAGGATCGATCATGATCCCTGTGGTTGACACTATGAAACCTAACAAACGTCCTGATGTGATGAAAAAGTTGCACTTGTTGGGATTCAAGCGAATCCTGAAGTAGCGACAGCGTTCGAAGATGAGTCGGAGGTGCATAGGATGATCCTTTCACTTGCGAGAGCGTGATGCTAAATCATCTAGATAGGCCTCGACTATATGCTTGAGGTTGTGAAACGCAAAAGACATGGCCCGCTGGAAAGTGGCTCCAGCATTCTTGAGACCAAAAGGCATCTTGCGATAGGCGAATGTACCCCACGGACAAATGAATGTCGTTTTGTGTTGGTCCTCAGGTTTGATTTGGATTTGGTTATAGCCCGAAAAACCATCCATGAACGAAAAGGCTTCACAACCGGTGCACTCATCAATGATATGGTCGATGAATGGGGTTGGATAATTATCTTTTGGACATGCCTTATTCAAATCACAGAAATCGGTACAGACACGAATCATGCCTTGTTTTTTATCGACTGGTACGGGGTTTGACACCCACTGAGTCAAATGAATAGGGTATATGAACCCAGCCTTGAGCAGTTTCTCAACCTTCGTCTTTATGGCTGCTGCTTTCCTAGGATTAACTGGACGAAGTTTCTGTCGAACAGGCTTAGCATCAAGATACGTTGTGATTTCGTGTTCAACTATTTTTGGATCGATGCCTGGCATTTCCTCATAAGACCAGGCAAAAACGTCGCGGAATTCTTTAAAAAGATCCGTGTAAATCTGAATCTCCTCGGGGGATCAATCCGCTCCGATGAAGACATTCTCCACAATGCCAGGGTTGTGGGAGATGTTGATAGGTATGGTGGCAGCGACAGTCGCCATTTTGCCCTCAGCGTAAATTTTATGTGTAGCTAAGAGGTTAATGGGACATGGATGATCTCCCGTCATGGTGATAGTGATTTCTCCTGCCTCGATTCGGCTTAACTCTGGGAGGAAATATGATCCATGATGAAGATCTTCCCAAGGTCTATCCGGACTAGTCATTGCTTCGATTACAGCTTCGTCAGAAGGAAAAACTAAGTCTAACGAATCGGTGGTAGCAAGAGAACCCTGAGCCCAGATAGGCTCTGGAAGTGGATCCAACTCTTGTGCAGGAGTCAGATCAGGAGTAGCTGAAGCTTGCTAGACTAATGAGTATGCTACTTCAGCAGCCGACAAGGGCATGGACATGCCGGAGTGCCCTGTCTCATCCATCGTGGCTGATGGGGAAGGAAGAATCCACGGATCCTCGAAGTAAGTCATGCGGAACAACGAAACATGGAAAATCTCAGCCTTGTGGTGAGTTGATATAAACTTGACATCGCCATGAGGAGGCGGGTAATTGAAAGTACCCATCAAAGATGGACACAAACCAACTCCTATGTTAAAGACACCGGCTTGAGGATTATCTATCATGGGAACCATGGATGCCCCCAAGGCTGGGTCAGGTCGAGAGAAGGACAACTGATCAATGGTCACTATCCGGCCTTCATGTGGAAACAATAGGACCCGGAACACTGTAGCGACCACCACTTGCATAGCATAAGTCCAACTTCGACCTAACAAGAGATTGTAGTCGATGGGGGCATCGACTACCTCCACCTCGACGCACATAGTCTTTCCCCCTAACTGCACAGGAAAAGAAGGAATGATGCCATGTGGTCGGAAAGAACGATCGTCGAACGCAGTAAGGAGAGTAGGTGAGGGAGACAACTCGGGCTGACCAATGGCTTTCTAGCATGCCAACGACATAATGCAAGTCGAAGCACCCTCGTCGACCATTGTGCGGTAGATGTTCCGTGTAAAAGTTTTCGTGGGGTGAGCCACTACTATCTGAAACGCAACGTGGTAAGGCAAACGAGGTTTCAAGTCAGTCGTATCTAACATGATGGTACCCGGGTTACAAGTCTTAGTAGAGCCTAAAGCAGTCAACAAGGCTTTCCTCTGAGCAGGGTAACTTTGGAGGACCTCCAAAGCAGACATGGCACAAGGGGTTTGTGATAAATCTTCCACCACAGAGTAGTTCTGGGCGGCCCTTGTGTTTGGGTTGTGAGAAGCTCTCTTGAACGCACCTTTCGGAATGTGTGTCATCGTTTCTCCCAACATCTTCTCGATCTGTAGAGGAAGAGATGGGGTCTCGGCTTCTTTACCCTTCTCAGAGGCACTTGGTTTACTATAGTCGTGTGCTCTAGTCGTGATTAAAGCATCACCCCTAACCATATATACGTTGGCGGAAGAGGAATTATTTGGATGAGGGCAGTTTTCCTGACTGCCCCCCTTGACACTTGTAGAGGCTTGAGTTAAATTTTGCCCATGCTGAAAGGGATTAGTCAACACGGTTTGTTGTTGTTGTGTGACAAACTTCTGGGCCTCCGCAAGCCGAGGGCATAGATGGGTCGAGTGGTCTTCCACACACAAGTTGCATGGATACCTCACCTTCCTCTTTTCCGTGGTGCCCTCGCCAGCATTATCAGTTGGTTTTTTATCCCCCTTAGCCTTTTTGTGTTGTTTTTTCTTCCCTTCAGGCTGCTAGTTGGCCTTTGGGTTAGTCATTTGCATGGAGTGTACTTCCAATGTTTGGGTAGGAGGAGCAGCCAAAGCAGTAGTCTGGCTGGCCGCTGAGTGTTGTATAGATAACTGTTGCAATTGTTTAGTCAATTGCTCAGCGGGCTTAGTTTGTGCGGAACCAACAATACCATTGGCATGTGGTCCAGCTCTCTGTCTAGTTTTCTCCAGTATCGAACGGGGGGCATCAAGTAAGATGTTGTATAACAAACCAGACTGAGAATAGATGAGCTCAAATTGTTGAGCCTGCATAATGGCATCTTCTTCAGAGGAAACTCCGGATGTTGCGACATCTTTGGACAACTGTGGGACCAAGGACTTAATGAACCACTCCAGCAGGAATGCTGGTGGGACTGGTACTTTGATTATACTTTTTCGATGTCTCCACTCTCGGATATGATCAGAGATATGGTCAGTTGTCGTGTGTTCGAAATTGGCTAGCACCTCGGTGTCGGCGTCGTATCTCACATGTAACTGGAAATGGTTAAGGAAAGCCATAGCCAGTTCACCAAAAGAAGAATATTGTGAGTGATCGAGCTCTATATACCATTTCACGGCACTCCCAATAAGAGTGCGTTGAAACAATCACAACTGGACGGAGTCATCTTTTAGTGAGTTAGATGAACACCAAAGGTGGAAGGTAGTCACGTGATCACCTGGATCTTCGTTAGCCTTGGCCTCGAACTTTGGAATGTCTGAAGGCAACTTCGTTAGCATAGGAGGCCAACGTGGATCGTGACAGATAGGATCATTTAACAACCATGTCAGATCTGGCAAGTGCAACGTCGCCAAAAAGGGTAGTTTAGGTTGCTGTTGATAGCCTGGAAAAAGGGGTCCTGGAGTTTGACTGGCACCAGGTTGCCAGGAAAAGTTTGGTTGTTGGCCCGGGTTCTGGTAGAAACCATGGCCCTGACCATCATAAGGGTTTTGCATCTGCAGAGACATCATTGGTTGATTCCCCATAAAGGACATAGGATGTTGGGCATTCATCACTTTTGGTGGACTTTGTGACGGATTACCCCATGCTGGTCCTGTTGGGAGAGGCATAGCAGTCTGTTCGGGGTTCCATTGACTGTGGAAAGAGTTACCCCAGAACGACATTCCAGCAGAGGGAACGGATCCTTGTGAGTTCCAAGGCCCTGGTATATGTGCCCCCGGCACAGGAATAGTACCCTCTGCCCAAGTGGATTGTCCAAATATGGGAGTGCCCCCGGATGGGAAAGCAGTGGGTGTGAACGTGTTGTTACCAAACATCTCGTTCCAAAAAAATGGTGACGAACTTATCGGCTGATTTTGCGCAGGTGTTCCTTGACTCCTGGCTCCAAGTGAACTCGTGTGTGCGGGATGCCCGGCGGCCTGCTGATGCGGACCACCGAGCGACGGGGACGAAGGAGGAATATGACCTCCAGCGTGATGAAAAGCATTGAAAGGGACAGGAATGCCCCCAAGTTGACCTTGTAGAGGAGCGTTAGAGCTCCCTGCCCCCAGGCCCAACGTCTGTAAAGTGGAGTGAGTGAGTACAGGACTTGTTCCTGAACTAGGCATACCGTATGAAAACGGAGCGCCCGTCGCACTAGAGGTGAATGGATTTGTGGTCGCCACGATTGATGGGGTCGGTCCACTTTGCGACGAAGTTGCGGTCGGGGCCATGGTGGTCCGAACCACCGACGAAGGCAAGTTAGGAGATGCTTCTCCTATCGTAGCAACAGTGATGGGAATGGAATAATTCCCAGAGGAAGTAGCAGTGTTTGTTGCCATAGCTGTATGAGGCACTGACAGTAGTTCGGTAAATTGGACTGGTACAATAACCGGTGTCCAGATATCAGTGTTTGAGGTCTCAACCAATCCAAGATTGGTGGTCGATTCCTCGGGGAGTTGTTCGGGCTCAAAATCCCTGGTTGCTTCGAAAGACCCTTGTTGGTCTAGCTTCTGCCTCAAGGGTGGTGGGGGTGGCTCCAGTATAACCGGTGGCAGGCCAAGAAGCCTTCGTGACCGACGGAGCTCTGAATCCTCCACTGTGTGAGAAGATTCATGACACGCTAAGGTATTCTACACGAACAAACAGTAACACACACTAAAAGAAGCCCCTATGAGATAAGACAAGCAATCACTAACTATTTTGAAGAATAGTTACAACAACCAACACTAGAGAAACTTACCGATGCAAGTGCAACTCGAATACGGAAGCACCCTCCGGGTATACTCTGCAAAGCGTGGCCCAATGTCTGTCCTAGGTACCGCGGTATACCCCCGCAGTCACCTGTGTATGTCCCTAGAAAAGATTGGCAACTAGTTTGCCAGCACGTGAACAATCACCAGGCGGGTACAATCGATAGTCGGGTAGACCACAATGAGCAGGGTATCAAGCCCGAAACCTGTCAAGGGTATCGAGAGAAAATGGTCCAGAAGACAACTGAGGACCTTGAATGGATTCGAGACCCATGAAGCTCCGTGGCAAATGCAAACGACGGAATCCCTCAACAAATCCTCGATATGTGTTCTCCACTACGCTTGGTCCAGCTTTGGAGGGGTTATCTCTGCTACCTTTCCTTACGCGACCTCGTGTTTAGCCCCTGTGTTAGAGGGGGGTCCTGGATAACTTTCCGTAACTGGACTTCTACACTCCCTATTGACAGACTCCAATGTTTGGTTTGAGTGGCCTTGGAGAATTTACTCTCCAAACTATTCCAAGGCCCTAGTCTTGAGCTAGTGTGTGAACCCTTCAAACAAAAAGTCTAGTTGATTTTGTTAACTCCCAAAATGAAACCGTCCTTTCAGACGAGTTTTGGGTGGTTATCATAGCTTTAGGAAGTATCTTCAAGTCATTTTTTTAGTTTTTACAGCTGAGAAAATTTTTGGTTATGGTGTGTCTTAGAAAATAATTGACCCATAAAGTCCTCTCTTTCAAAATTGTAACTTTTACTTTCCACAGCTAACGTGTTTTCAAAAAGTTCATTGTGTGCTGTGGAAAGTGTTCACTTTCAACAGCTAAAAAGATTGTCTCATCAGTTAAAAGCGCTGTGGAAAGTGACAAAGCGCGAAAGGTTTGACAAACAGTTCGCACGTGGCGCGTTGTGGAAAGTACCTACTTCCTACGGCTAAAGAACATTTTCAAGTGATGTGGCATGATGTTTCACTTTCCGCGGCTAAGGTGAGTTTCCTATCAAATGGTGCGCTGTGGAAAGTACTCACTTTCCGCAGCTAACAGGGGTTTTCAAAGGAGTCGCGTGCTGGTGAAAGTAGCAAGCGAGCGTGATGGCAGAGGTGTCCTCCAAGCACCGTAGCTGCATGAAGCGGAAATCACGTGCTCATTATCCACGCATGCATGAAATGATGAGGTGATCACCCCCCACGTCAAAACAAGATCCAAGACATGCGCTGGTGGAAGCGGGCAATCATAGAAGTTCAAGCTTGTGTACCAGGATATGACAGTAATTCGAAATCTTTCCAGAACCCACGCGCAACTATCATCACACCCGAAATGGCAAGTTTGCATTCGGCGACACAAGTACAAAGGAGGTTCAGAGAGACTGACACCATCAAATCAGTTAGAGTCGGCATATCACAGGTTGTTTCCAAAATACACTCAAGGTTTGCATTTGACCCAGCACAGAGTCGAAGTCGAGACTGCTTTCAGCAGCGCAGAACAAGGGTTCGACTAAAGAGGTCACAGGAATTACAGTGGTCGAGTGCCGGAGCTGCAGAATGGTGAAAAAACATGGTGGCCTCTTGCTTAAATGAGAACTCAACAATCTATCCTTTCTGGAATCACATCCCGAGGTTCAGAGACATTTTTCAAACGCGGGTTGCATGGAATTTGTAAAAAGGTTGCAAATTGGGTGTCATCAAGCCACAGCTGAAGCCTTCGCAATGACATTTGATGGCAACAGAGCTCGGGTGGGTTCTGTGGAAATCAAGGTGGACGAGAAGTTTATTTCAGCAGCTACAGGGTTACCGATGACTGGTCAAAGATGGTTTAAAACCACGGCTCCAAAAAATCAGGATTTCAAGTTCTATTTGAAAGATGGATACAAGCACAAAGGCTGGAGTAAAGGTATGCTCATTTCATACCTAGATGAAGAGTGGCAACATTTATTCAAAGGCATTCAGTTATATATTACATCAGAAGGAAGATACGACAAGTTGATGATGTATCACTTTAAACTGATGGATCATTTTACAGGCAAGACTCCTATCAATTTGCCT
>ML780655.1:117451-136661 GCA_009831015.1 Picea engelmannii | reverse complement strand
TGTTTGTGCTCAAGAGCTCCAATGCAAAATATGATAATAATCCAAAATGCCTTAGAAGTGCACCCTTCCTCTCTTTTATAGCTCCAGTCTATTTAGTTGTTGGGTTAGTTAACCCCTAGGTTTAACTCTTATCTTAACTCACCTTTTCTTTTCTTTCGTTGAGTTACATTTTTTCACACAAAGTCAACTCAACAATATAATGAAGTGTCTTCTAGTTGACTTTGTCCCCATGATGCATGAGACTATAGTCTAGTGGGGATGGCTAGACTATGGAGTCTCTCTGAACCTCTTCATCAAGAGGTGGAGGACATTACAGAAAGTCCCTACTAGTACCTAATTATTGGTTGGTGTCTCGTATTCCAATAGTTTCATTTTATCACCTTCGTCTATTTCTTCAACACATGCCTTATTGTTTTTTCTTTTGGGATGCTATTATACTTGTAATTTATTTCCTCTAGGTTGTCCTAGACCATAGTCAATGTTTGTTAGCCTTACTTAGTCATTGCTAACCTATGGGTTAATGATATGATGAATTTAGTCCTCTAATCTTCTAATGTCAGCAATACATGCTCAAACACTATTTTGGACTTCTCCACATGTGGTTCCATCTCAAAGACTGCATGGACTCACTAAATTATTTCATTTATGTTCTAGCAGAATTCTTGTTTTATTGTACCAAGCTAACGGGCCTTGCTTTGCAACTTTCATCCATTGGGCTCAAAGTTGTTGACTTTATGAAGCTCGAGTTTTATTTTCCATATCAACTAGTTAATATATATTATTATCTAGGTTATTTTGAGATTGTGCTATCTACTTAATTATGCCCTCTCTTTTTTCCTTGAATGTCTAGATTCCTAAACCATATTTTACGACCCTTTGGTTTCATCTATTTTTATATGAATTCTATTATGTGTCTTTTTCTTTGTGCTCAATATCTGTCAAGTTTAGCACTATGGATTTGCTTGTTGCTTAGTCAATTAGTCAATTCACTTTTGAATTTCCTTTTGCATAGAGTTTACTACTTGCACCGATGTTATTGGAATTCCATCTCAGTGAGCCCCAAAATGATGCTAAGTTGGTATTCCAATGTTCATACTTGTTTATCCTTTAATTTGACTCCACAAGTGGGTCTCAATAGTTATTTTTGGAAACATAATTTGTAAGGGTTATGATATTATTACATTTTTCACTTGATACCAAATATGAAAAGACACAAGTGAATATGAATAGTCATTGAGAGTCCAAGAGACCTCTTGGAATACAAATCCAAAGGTCAAGATAATGTATTTATAGATGTATCATATCAATGAGAAATACAATCTCATGCTTATTTATTTTTGTGTGTTCTAATAGTGGTATAAGAGCACCTTAGTTCTTAGGCCTCATTTAATCTATGGTAGTTATTGTAACACCCTGTTTCCCCTAGTCTGTAAAAATAACTATATTGGCCAAGAACTATGGCAAACTCAAAGATGTGAATGTTTGATTTGACAGACCTTTGTATAAAAGGTCAATGAATGTAAATTATGTTATGATTATGTGTTGCATGACTACTGGGAGGGGGATGTGATAAAAGAGACCACGATGGCTAATGAGAGGTGGTGGAAGGGACATGGAATGGTTGCGTTAACTTCCACCGAGCCAGTACCGTACTGGTTTTTACTTGCTCAAATACCAAAGCAACTCTCTGACCCTGGAATGGATTTCCCATCAAATTGGTAGGTGGGGAGGCTCCTCATGAGTTAATGAGGGGATGGGGGTGAACCGCTTGTCCGTAACAGCTCCCAGGCCTGACCACGGATGGGGAAATTCACGCCACACACAATATTGCAGAGAAAAGGAAAGAGAGGAAGTGTGGTAAGGGGGGGAGAGAAGACAGAACATGCATGACAAGGATCGCGGAAGAGAACTGGGAGAAACTTGAGATATACAGGGAGTTCTAAACAGAGGAGAAGGAGAGTAACCTTCATCCTTGACTTTCGTTGAGTTGGAAGTAGGAGACTAAATCTCAAGAATCGTGGTCTAACTTAGGGGTGGCTAGTGGTAAATCCATTTGGAGTCATTGAGCCTATGGTTGGGTGGAAACAAGCACCCCTCTCACCAGTCGCGTCACACCTGGTGTTTCTGATAAGTGTTTATATCTTGTATCTTGAATTGAATATCCTGGATGCATGCTAATGTTTGTACACTCATAAATGGTTTCTGTATAGAAGTGTTTGCCTAGTGTTTTGATCGAAAATAATGGATGCATGCTGATACTTATATGACCATAATCGGTTTATGTAGAGAATGAATAAGTTTAGAATACGAGTCTGTTCCCTTGAGATTTGTTCCACCTACTTGACTTGCGCGATGTCCTGGTTTGATTTACCGAAGGCACCTCCTCCCGGGAAGTTCCCTCGCATTCCAGAGCCAGAGTGAGTCCCTTGAAAAGACTACCATTTTAGTAAACCCATGAGTTTACTTTACCCCTGACACAGGGTTCGTAGCTTGGCGAATTAGGATGGGTTTTCAATCAGGTCACCCAACCTAGGGATAATTACCCAAGAAACCGTTGAAGGATCATGTGATCTATGTCTAGAAATCTTGTACAAGAGAGAGTAGTTCTCTCAGGTTTTTGGTGTTTCGGCGTTTCGGCACCCAGGAAACCAAAGGGTAAGACCCCTCGTTTTTGCAAGTCACGAAATCTCGATACCCGAAACCCCGACGTGCTCTGTGGATGAGCCAATTTTGCATGAATAGGTTTCGGTGTTCCGGCACCCAGGAAACCAAAGGGTAAGACCCCTCGTTTTCGCAAGTCACAATATCCCGGTACCTGAAACCCCGACATGCTCTGTGGATGAGTCAGTTTAGTGTGAATAGGTTTCGGTGTTTCGGCACCTGGGAAACCAAAGGGTAAGACCCTTCGTTTTTGCAAGTCGCAAAATCCCGGTACTCGAAACCCTAACACGCTCTATGGATGAGCCCTAGGTCACAGGGCAGAGTCATGTGGTAGAAGGAGGAGGTAGGTGCTAGTAGTTAATCAAGGGTCAAAACTCAAGAATCGACATTTCAGGTCCCGAAATAATCTGGACCGTCCATTTGTAGGGGATGCGTGGCGAAGGTCTAAAGCCACCAGGGTTCTAGACATTGGAGGAATAGGAGTGAAGACCCCGCCCGAAATCCTGAAAGATAGAATGTCAGGATTTAATCCGGGCCATCGATCAAGCCGACAATCTGGACCGTAGATCCGGATGATACCAGGCCTTCGAGTCCCAGAGATTAAAAAGGGAAAGGAGGAATGCTTGCATCGCGATTCCCCAAATCACGAAACCCCGAAAGAATTTAGAGGATTGGCACCAGGTCATAGGATAGTTCGTATGACAAGCGACCCAAAGGAGGAGCTAAGGATCTGTTAGACCCTTTCGGGTTTCAGCATTTCGAAAGACAGAGAACAGGGGAACGCTTTCTTCGTGATTCCCCGAATCATGAAAGCTAGAAGCGCCTTTTTGGAAAGTCCGGTGGTCATAGCCAACGATCACATGGGGGAGGATAAGGGAAGGGAGGGTTTTCATTAGGCCCCATAGAAATTCGAGGATTCTATCCCTCGAAGAAAAGACAAAAAGAAAAAAGAAAATCTTAGTTGTCATAGTGGGTGTGTGACAAATTGGTATCAGAGCATGGTTACAACACTTGGCCTCCTTGGGCTCATGGACGAGTTGCGCAGAAACTCCATTTGAAGTACTCTTAAAAGGAGTAACCCTCTACCTTAACCCCCTTTATCAAAAGTTGAAGTTAAGAATGAAAATTCCTATTGTGTGTATGCATTTGAAAAATATGAATTATGCGATGGTTATAAATGAATATAAATATTGACTAACAACAAGTGTTTTTCCTGCACACAAGAGGATGATCAACCATGGGAAACTGCAGATGCATAGAATGGTGACACACCATGAAGTGGGGGATGGCTCCCACAATAGAGACAAAGAGTCTGACGAAAGTAGAGTGCTAGAGACCCCTCCAAATCTAGCTGAGACTGTGAGAAGCCTCATGGTCGAACTACAGAGCTACAAGGACGACAACGAGAGGTTGATAAAAGAGAAAGAGAAGCAAACGGAAATTAATGCAGTCTTGCTGCAGAGTTTATCTGACATACAAAGACAATTGCAGCATGGACCTAACACCAGTCACACGAACCAACGACAGACAAAGAGAAGTCGAAGCCCACCTGGGATGCAGAAACATGGTCCTTTAAGTGGCCACACTGGGAGGAGCACCTTGAGAAAGGTCCACCCTAGAGATAAGGGACAAGCGTCGAACGATTCCTCTGGAAAGGAAACTGGTGAATCGGAGGGATCTTCTAGTAGCAGAACTAGTTCTTATTTCCGAAGAAAATGGAAGAAGTGAAATCATTCCAAAAATCATAATCTCGAAGAATTCAAGAAGGCCAAACCACCCTCTTTCGATGGTGAAATAAATAAGGGAGAGGAAGCATAGGCCTGGCTTCTTGGACTAAAGAAGTATTTCAGAGTCCATGACTTCTCGAAAAACTTGAAGGCATGAGTAGCCACTTTCAACCTGAATGGGAAGGCTTCCATTTGGTGGGAAGACCTTAAGAAAGTAAAAGGGATTCATGAAGAAGACCTATCTTGGGAACAGTTTGAGAAATACTTTAGGAAGAAGTATCTGTCGAAAAAGTATTTCGACGAAAAGACTAAATAATTCTATGAACTCAAGCTGGGGCAACGCACCATAGAGGAATATGTCAGCAGATTCCTCGAGTTGTTGAGGTACGTACCCTATATAAAAGCAGAAAAGGAAAAGGTACAATGATTCATCAATGGACTACCTAAGGACTATCAGAACAGGAAGAATTCGACGAGCCAAATACCCTAGAAGACACTATCTAAAAGG
The DNA here is from genome assembly GCA_009831015.1 of Picea engelmannii. Taxonomy (NCBI): domain Eukaryota; kingdom Viridiplantae; phylum Streptophyta; class Pinopsida; order Pinales; family Pinaceae; genus Picea; species Picea engelmannii. The sequence continues at coordinate 131,765 of ML780655.1, read as the reverse complement.
AAAGATATTGTTATGAGTAGCTTGGGCATTGGACAGAACCTCGTGAAGGTTGGAAGCAGAAGAATAGTTCGAGATTCCAGAAAAAGGGGTTTAAATCCCCAAGATTTAAAAACTATAAAAAGGACGCAAGAATGAGCTTCCCAACCCAAAGTGTACACCAGCAGAAATTACCCTCCCAAAGAGGAAATAAACCTTTTGGATCTACCCCATGAAAGATTGATAACCTGAAGAAAGAACCCTCGAAATGTTGCGGTTGTGGAGAAGAACATCTACTGAGGGACTACCCGCATCGACAACAAAAAAGTCAGAGAATTTACAATGTTCAAGAAGCTACCACCGTCAATGACGTGGCCAGGAGTGTGCCACAAATTTATGCAGCCTCGGATAATAAACAAGATGACCACCAAGCTTTAGTGGTGGAGATGGAAGGTATGATCACCAACCATCTAGTGTCTATTCTAATTGACCCTAGTTCAAATTTGAGTTATATAGCCCCTAAGGCTGTTGATATGTGTAAATTACAGCCACACAAACATGCCAAGCCATGGTTGGTACAGTTAGCCACTGGCACCAAAAGAAAGGTAGCGGAGGTCATACCAGCTTGCCAATTCACTATGGGTGAATTCCCCACCCAAGCAACCCTCAACATACTACCCCTAGGATCGTATGACCTGTTGATTGGTATGGACTGGATAGCCACATATAAAGCCAGACTGGACTGTTACCATAAAAAATTAGAATGTGTAAGTGAAGAAGGAAGAAGGATAACCCTTCAAGGGATCCAAAAACTTGTCTCGGTGAGACGAATATCAGCTCTTCAAATGAGAAAGTATTGTAGAAAGGGGTGTCCACTATATGCGATACAGGTGTTGGAATCAGTTGAAGATGACAAACCAAGACTCAAAGACCACCCCACACTAAGAGAATATAGAGATGTATTTCTGGAAGAGGTATCAGGTCTACCTCCGAGAAGGGACACTGACTTCTCGATAGAACTTGCACCAGGAGCGGTGTCAGTTTCTAGGACACCCTACAGGATGAGCACACCTGAGCTAGTTGAGATTAAACTACAACTAAAAGAAATGATGGACAAAGGCTATATCCGGCCCAGCGTGTCTCCATGGGGAGAACCAATCCTGTTTGTGAGAAAGAAAGATGGTACCCTCCAACTGTGCATATATTATAGATAGCTCAATAAGGTAACCATAAAGAACAAGTACCCCTTACCCCAAATCGATGACCTGTTTGATCAATTGGGAGGTGCTTCCATCTTCTTAAAGATTGACTTGAGATCTGGATACCATCAAGTCTGAATCAAGGGTGAAGACATCCACAAAATTGCCTTCAGGACGAGATATGGTCACTATGAGTTTGTGGTAGTACCATTTGGATTGACCAATGCCCCTGCCACTTTTATGTTCTTGATGAACAATGTGCTCAGCAAATTCCTAGACAAATTTGTACTGGTTTTTATTGATGATATATTAATTTACTCCGAGAATAAAGAGGAACATGAGGAACATCTTAGACTTGTGCTTCAAGTGCTAAGAGAACATCAGCTCTATGCCAAATTTAGCAAGTGTGACTTTTTCCATAAGCAAATACATTACTTGGGGCATGTCATATATGAAGAGGGAGTAGCAGTAGACCCTGACAAGATCAGGTCTATCATGGAATGGCCTACCCCAAAGGACGTTTCAGATATCAGATCCTTTATGGGCTTAGCAGGATACTATAGGAGATTTATAAAAGGATTCTCCAAGATTGGTTGTCCAATCACTGCCCTCCAGAAGAAGGGAGCTAAATTCATGTGGACACAAGAATGTGAAGAAATATTTCAATCCCTAAAACATCTACTGACCCACGCACCCGTGTTGAAGATCGTCGATCTCGAAGTTGACTTCCTCGTGTGCACAAATGCCTACAAGGAAGGGCTCGGAGGAGTCCTTATGCAAAGAGGAAGGGTAGTCTGCTATGAATCCCGAAATTTGAATGAGCACGAAGTCAACTATGTGACCCATGATCTAGAGTTGGCCGCCATAGTGCATGCCTTAAAAATGTGGAGGCATTACCTCCTGGGAAGGAAATTTGTACTTATGACAGACCATTGTGGATTGTGATATCTATTTGACCAACCAAAGCTCAATGCCAGACAAGCTAGGTGGATGGCCCTTCTTAGTGAGTTTGATTTTGAAATCAAGCATGTTAAAGGAAAGGAAAATAAGGTGGTCGATGCCCTTAGAAGAAGAATGAAAAAAATTCACCTGGAAGCAGTGAGCACCTGCGAGGTGAATGTCAAAGAAAGAGTCAGGAATGCACAATAAATAGACACATTATTCCAGACCGTGACCTCGTACCTGGATCAAGAACCCATAGGGATAAAGTATGAAGGCTACCAGATGATAGATGGAGGTCTGCTAACTTACAAAAACAGATTGTATATTCCAGATTGTGACAACTTGAAGAGGTTCATAATGGATGAACTACATAAAAGACCATATATTGGTCATCCAGGATACCAGAAGATGATCACGGCCACCAGGAAACAATTCTATTGGCCTAGGTTAAATAAAGACATAGCTAACTATTTAGCTAAGTGTCTAGAATGTCAAAAGGTTAAAACAGAACACTGACACCCAACGGGATTATTACAACCTCTACCAATCCCGGAATGGAAATGGGAAACCATTTCCATGGATTTCATTGCCAGATTACCAACCTCAACCAGGCAGAATGACGCCATCATGGTGGTGGTGGATAAATTGAGCAAGTCCACCCATTTTATCCTCGTCAAATCGACTTGCAAGGCAATAGATATCGCCAGCATATTCATGAAGGAGATATTCAGACTACATGGTATGCCTAAAGAGATTGTGTTTGACAGAGACACGAAATTTACTTCCAACTTTTGGAAATCCTTGATGGTTGGTCTGGAGACCAAATTATTGTTTAGCACAGCCTATCATACTCAAACTGATGGACAGATGGAAAGAGTGAACCAAATATTGGAAGACATGCTAAGAATGCATGTAATGCATCAACCCAAGAAGTGGGAAGATTACCTGCCACTGGTGGAATTTGCCTACAATAACGGCTACTAAGAATCCCTGAAGATGAGTCCTTTCGAAGTCCTCTATGGTAGACCATGCAACACTCCAGTCAATTGGAGTAATCCCGTAAGAAGAATTACTATTGGACCTGACATGCTAAAAGAAATGGAACAACAAGTGATTCAGATAAAACAGAATCTAAAGGTCGCTCAGAACAAACAAAAAAGTTACGCCGACCGAAGGAGAACTCCAAGAGAATTCAAGACGGGAGACCACGTATATCTCAAAGTTAGACCCAAGAAGAGTTCCATGAGGATGGGAGCTTGTGCCAAGTTGGCACCTCGATATTGTGGACCCTTTAAAGTTCTATATAGAGTGGGACCTGTAGCCTATAGGCTAGCACTTCCTCCCACAGTAAAAGCACATAATGTTTTCCATGTTTCATTATTGAAGAAATATGTACACAATTCCAATCATATAATCGATTGGTCTGTGATCCAGGTGGAACCGGAGGGAGAATTCCTACCAAAACCTCAATGCATACTGAACAGAAAGGAAACCCCACTCAGGAACTGAACCATTGCACAGGTCAAGGTGCAGTGGAAACATTTTGGCCCAGATGAGGCTACATGGGAAATGGAAGATGCCATGAAACATGCATATCCAATTTTGTTTACTTCTATACATACATGTCATATTGATAGATAGAACATCGAGGACGATGTTCCTTTAAGAGGGAGGGAATTGTAACACCCTGTTTCCCCCAATCTGTAAAAATAACTATATTGGCCAAGAACTATGGCAAACTCAAAGATGTGAATGTTTGATTTGACGGACCTTTGTATAAAAGGTCGATGAATGTAAATTATGTTATGATTATGTGTTGCATGACTACTGGGAGGGGGATGTGCCAAAAGAGACCACGATGGCTGAGAGGTGGTGGAAGGGACCTGGAATGGTTGCGTTAAATTCCACCGAGCCAGTATCGTACTAGTTTTTACTTTCTCAAAGACCAAAGCAACTCTTTAACCATGGAATGGATTTCCCATCAGATTGGTAGGTGGGGAGGATCCTCAAGAGTTAATGATGGGATGGGGGTGAACCGCCCATCCGTAACATCTCCCAGACCTGACCACAGAGGGGGAAATTTGCACCACACACAATCTTGCAGAGAAAAGGCAAGAGAGGAAGTGTGGTAAGGGGGGGAGAGAAGAGAGAACACGCGCAACAAGGATCGTGGAAGAGAACCGAGAGAAACTCGAGAGATACAGGGAGTTCTGAATAGAGGAGAAGGAGAGTAACCTTTGTCCTTGACTTCCGTTGAGTTGGAAGTAGGAGAATGAATCTCAAGCATCGTGTTCTAGCTTTGGGGTGGTTAGTGGTAAATCTGTTTGTAGTCACTAAGCCTACAGTTGGGTGGAAACAAGCACCCCTCTCAGTAGTCGCGTCACACCTGGTGTTTCTGAAAAGTGTTTATATCTTGTATCTTGAATTGAATATCCTGGATGCATGCTCATGTTTGTACACTCATAAATGGTTTTTGTATAAAAGTGTTTTCCTGGTGTTTTGATCGAAAAGAATGGATGCATGCTTATACTTATATGACCATAATCGGTTTATGTAGAGAATGAATAAGTTCAGAATATGAGTCTGTTCCATTGAGATTTGTTCCACCTACTTGACTCGTGCGGTGTCCTGGTTTGATTTCCCGAAGGCACCTCCTCCAGAGAAGTTCCCTCGCATTCCAGAGCCGGAGTGAGTCCCTTGAAAAGACGACCATTTTAGTAAACCCACAAGTTTACTTTACCCCTGACACAGAGTTCATAGATCGACGAATTAGGAAGGCTTTTTAGTCAGGTCACCCAGCCTAGGGATAATTACCCAAGAAACCGTTGAAGGATCATGTGATCTGAGTCTGGAAATCTTCTATAAGAGAGAGTAGTTCTCTCAAGTTTTCGGCATTTCGGCACCCAAGAAACCAAAGGGTAAGACCCCTCATTTTCGCAAGTCGTGAAATCCTAGTCCCCGAAACCCCGATGCGCTCTATGGATGAGCCAGTTTTGCGTGAATAGGTTTCGGAGTTTCGGCACCCAGGAAACCAAAGGGTAAGACCCCTCATTTTCGTAAGTCATGAAATCTTGGTACCCGAAACCCCGACGCGCTCTGTGGATGAGCCGGTTTAGCATGAATAGGTTTCGGCACCCGGGAAACCAAAGGGTAAGACCCCTCGTTTTCGCAAGTCGTGAAATCTTGATACCCGAAACCCCGATGTGCTCTGTGGATGAGCCCTAGGTCACAGGGCAGAGTCATGTGGTATAAGGAGGAGTTAGGTGCTAGCAGTTAATCAAGGGTCAAAACTCGGGAATTGACATTTTGGGTCCCAAAATAATCTGGACAGTCCATTTGTAGGGGATGCATGGCGAAGGTCTAAAGCCACTGGGGTTCTGGACATCGGAGGAATAGGGGTGAATACCCCGCCAGAAATATCGAAAGATAGAATGTCGAGATTTAATGCGGGTCCTCGATCAATCCGACGATCTGGACTGTATATCTAGATGATATCGGGCCTTCGAGTCCTGGGGATTAAAAAGGGAAAGGAGGAATGCTTGCATCGCGATTCCCCGAATCGCGAAACCCCAAAATCATTTAGAGGATTAACACCAAGTCATAGGATCAGTCATATGACAAGCGACCCAAAGGAGGAGCTAAGGATCTATTAGACCCTTTCGGGTTTCGGCATTTCAAAAGATAGAGAACAGGGGAACGCTTGCTTCGCGATTCCCCGAATTGTGAAAGCCAGAAACGCCTTTTTGGTAAGGCCTGTGGTCATAGCCAACGATCACATGGGGGAGGATAAGGGAAGGGAGGGTCTGCGCTAGGCCCCATAGAAATTTAGGGATTCTGTCCCTCGAAGAAAAGACAAAAAGAAAAAAGAAAATCTTAGTTTTCGTAGTGGGTGTGTGACAATTATCCATAGTTGAGTGTTTCCCTTCCACTTTGGTGAAATGCATATGACCTTTGCCTTCCAGTATGTGTGACCATCTACTTCCTTCCAATCTACCAACCAATGTTTCCTTGGTGCACATTCTCTGACATATGTTTGTCAATGCCTGCTAGTCTACTCATATGTCTTCCTTCCTCAGCTTTATTTGTGCTTGTTTAGGTGTTAGGGTTTGAAGTGTTACTCTCCTTGGCTAAGCCATACCTCTCTTTACCCGTGAGTTGTTATGTCTAATTGAAACCCTAATTTTCCCTTATTATTGAGTTGAATGCCATTAGACACTATCGCAGAGAAGCCACGTTGTCCATTTTCACGCATAGAGGGAGGCAAAGACCTGACATTTGGGATTCATCTATTGTTTTCATCCTATCTTATTTACATGCTCAGAATCCATATTTGGATTTTCATCTTCAATATCTTGACCTTGGTATCACTGTCACTTTCTACTCATATTGCGCCTCTTATGAATTTCCTAAACATTTGCAACATTGTCAAATCATAGAGAGGTCAATGGATTAATGTTATCACAATTCACAACAATGTTCTACTTTTCCTCTACCTTGACATGTACAAAAGGTAGGATATCTCTACTCGGATTCATGGGGTTTGGAACAAACCACATCACAAATTCAGATGAAGACCTGCTCAACGTATCATAAGCATTAAACTCTAAAAGTACATCCAATACAACAATACACTGCACTATTAGCATACATGCTCTTCTCTATCTCGACGACCAACTCCCACAAGTTGTATGTAGTTGTTGGAACTATGTCATTATTCTTGTTTCTATTGGTGGAAATATTATTCTTATCCATGGTGTTGTTGGTGTGATAGGCATATTTAATTGACTTGCAAAGCTAATGATGTTGCCTCTTGTGGATAGAAAACCGAAACCTAGATCTGGAATATATGGCAATGCCATTCTTCTCTTCCCTTGCAAGTTTGTGTAATTGCCTTCCAACCCGCCCTGTTGGTTATCCATAGATGTAATATTTATCTAAAAAGAGGGCATAAGTGTGATACCCAATGTCCCTACACATTGGTAGTGCAATGATTGTTAGGAGATACCAACAAAGCGGAGCAATCCCAAATTTGAGGATGATCAACACAAGTACCATGTTACATTCTCGCAAAAGCAATAGTCTTATCTGCATTCCAAGTTTGTTTTTCTTGTAAGATATTGTATTCATATAAGAGAAAATTAACTTGTCGGTTTGCTTTCCATGTCTTATTATTTTGGGATGAAAATAATTGTGACTTTCCACTTTACGATTTGTTGACTATCCTCTTGGTTACCATCAGTCTATATGATTTTTGAAGATTTATGTTGACACTTTAAAGCTTTGTGCTTTAAACAAAGGTCGTGTTGTGTGCATTCTAACAAGTTGTTGAAATTAGACATTTCTTCACAAGTTTAACTTGTAGGTTTTCACCATCCATACTAACACTATAGTAGAGACAAGTCCACGAGGAAAATATTCAGTGCATTATGGTGCTCAACTTTTGGAAAGAAGACAAAGAAGTTGGCAGTTCTTTGGAGAACAAGAGATGACGCATTCAACTCTAATGATGAATTTAACTCTAGAATAAGAATCAAGGTATACTTGTAAATAAGTTTTTTTTGTAAGTCTACTTGTGTTTTTCAGTAAGCGGGTGCATTTTCGATAGAAGTCGACACCCCTCATTTGTTGAATTTGCATTGTAAAGTCTGGGTGGAGTTGTAAGAAATCTCTGATGTCTAATTCTATCTTTAAATGGATTGATTTGAGGAACTATTAGAGTTAATTAACACTCTAATATTCTCTTATCACAATTGACATAGCAACTCTCACTGATGTTCGAACTTGTTTACAAGATTCGCTAGAAAAAATTGAATTTCTTCAGCTTGAATCACAACTCCAACAAGAAGAAATACAACAAAAGAATCATCATTCTGAACTAGCCCTTGTTCAAAACAATCATCTTTTTGAAGAAGATGATGATGATGATTCAAACCAAAAACCAGTATATAAGCAACTTAGTGAGCCTGCTTCATATATGAATGCAAATGAAGTTAAACTTCCTTTTTTCGAGCCAATCATTAAACCCTGGGAAGAAATTGGGCACAAAAAGCATAGAACATGTATCAGGTATGAAAAGGAAGTCACCTTTCATATTCCTGATGACACCAAATCGATCCAACTCCAGAGTGTTGGATTGCTTCAAGAGAATTCATATTCACCTACTCTAGTTCAAGAGAAAATTCTAATATGCCAACATTGTCAGCGAGTTGGCCACATGGAATATCAGTGCCTCGATCTTCATCCTTGTGAGCATTGTGGAAAGCACAATCATCCTTCAAACAAATGTTCTTACTGCAAGAAATCTGCAAGAGTAAAGAACCACTATGGGTGGATCACTTCTTGGTGATGGTCATCAATAATCAAGAAGATATATCAATCATATCGAAGAATTAATTCTCAAGTATTTACGCATATTGCAGTGAAAGGATTTTCATATTCTCACCTTCCTAACAAGGGGGAACGACATCAACGATTGACAGTCATGATTCAAGTTTCGAAGTCCTATCAATTGACTAGTATCAAGTGAGTATGAGCAGTATCAAGTGAGTGTGATAAGTGATCGTGATTTGGTTTTGTTTTTTGATCATCCCAAAACCACCATATTGGTTTGTGGTTTTCCATAAACCGTCACTTAGTAGAAGACTTACAGCTTCTGCTACACAATGGTTTGTGGTTTTCCTTAAGCCTCCACTTGGTAGAAAATTTTAAACTTCTACTACAGAACCATTTATGGTCATATTTAAACCAACATCCGAGAGAAATTCCAATTAGAAAATACATCAACTTCCAGCTTCTAGCTAAATTAGGAAATGTTCCACAAACCATTGAGCCTTAGAGCCAAGTTCCAAAGTTTGTGATCATCTGTAAACCACCATATTGGTATGTGGTTTTCCTTAAACCACCACCACCATTTAGTAGAAGACATCAAGTTATATTATCCATTTGGTTTGTGGTCATCCCAAAACCACCAAATTCAGAGAGCACATTCAACCATCGACAATTGTCCACTTCCATATTTTAGGTCTCTTCTAGGACTCACATACACCCCTTCAGATTAAGGGGGGAATGTTGGAAACATAATCCGTAAGGGTTATGATATTATCGTATTATTCACTTGATACCAAATATGAAAAGACACGAGTGAATATGAAAAATAATCAAGAGTCCAAGAGACATCTTGGAAGATGAATCCAAAGGTCAAGATAATGTATTTATAGATGTATCATATCAATGAGAAATACAATCTCACACTTATATATTTTCGTGTGTTCTAATATTTCTTATCCAATATTTGGTGGGAGACATTAAAGTGCAATCTTACCTCATCCTCAAAAGGATTGATTTTTCAATAATTGCCTTACATCTTAAGTGCATTACCAACCTTGGCTTATCGAAAATTTTGGATATTTCCATCGCCATCTCTAGTGCACTTGTTTCTTCATTGAATTCCATCTCGATATGTGTTTTATCCTTAACATTTTGTGTTTTCCTTTCTTGGAAAGACCTACCCCCATGGTGACTTTGTCCCCCCAAGATTCGACATATAGACTCACAATTTTCTTTTCTTGTTTTATGAGAAATGAAAATCTACAGTCTCCCTATTAAAATATTTTCAATTGTTGGGTGACCAACTATGTATAATTCGCAGTAGTGTCTCCCAATATTGTACATATTTTTTCTTGAGTAGTCTCTTCCTTTAGATGTCACCCTTAATATGGCTCATTTTCTACGGACAATCCTCTATAAGTCCTACATTTGATCTTGACTTGTGCCCCACCCCATATATGCACTAAAATTGGGAGGTCCTTGTGATTGTGAGGTGATTTATTCCAATCCCTTAGTAGGAGTATAATCTATTTTTTATTTCTCTTTGTTTCATTCTTTGTGATATAATGCTTGCTTGTAGTAATAGAAAATCGACCAAAATCCCATCAATTTGGGGTGTTATTGGGATCTTAGGTTTAAGGAACCTCTACTTTCGAGCTTTTTCTTCCATGTGTTTTTCTTCTTATAGTCTGACTCTCCTAGCTTCATTGGGGTCACCCTAGTTTCCATCAACTTCATTTTTCTAGTCTTCTTCTTCAAGACCTTGTTCATCGAATCGATACACATTGGATTCACCTTGATCTTGATCTTTGTTATCAATGTTATTGAGTTTTTTTTTATCTTTGCAAGACAAACTACTAGCTAGTTGGTCTTGAGGATCGGCCCAAGTGGTTTCCAACTGCTTGAAGGTTTGTCCAACCATGTGTTATTGTACGATATCTTAGTATACCATTTGGGGTGGACCTTTCGTCGGTTGTTATGCAGGATTGGTTCCATAAAATATTTAAACATACGTTACTTTTTGGCAGTGCAGGGATCTTCCCTTTACTACTAAGTTGACGGTGGTGAGCATGATTCTTCAAGCCTCCCACATTTATTGTGTGTCTTGTTGGCTTCCAAGCAAGGTGTAGTTTCACCAATTGGAACAAATTTTGTGTTCTTACTTGTGGGCTAAGTATGGTGGGGCTTGTGGTTTTCCCATGGTCCCTTGGGTAGTCTGTATCATGCTCAAGGATGAGGGGGGCCTTGGCCTAATTGACGTGGTGACAAGGCATCATCTTGGCTACTAAATGGGTAGTTAGGTGTTTGGAGTAGTGTACTAAAAATCATTTGACTCGTACACGGACTTGGTCGAGTTGACCGAGCCAACCCCAAACCGATCCGACTCAACCGTTCTATTGAATTGACGGGACAATTTGGTACCGAACCAGCCAAATCAAGGCTAGACCCCACCAACTTGCAAGATTAAATTTAAAAGGGTTTGACAAAAAATGTTGGCAGTTAATGGTAATATTAAACGCTAAAAAGGAAATATAAAGGAAATGACAACTTTTACTTAAATTTTTAACATTACCATTAATTGTTTTAGGATGTTTGAGAGTGGTTCCAACTTCATCAAACTTCATATGGAGAAAGTAGAATTTCATATCCCATTCAAAATCCAGCAGACTTAATAGTTTTCAATATTTCAGGAATGGTAGGATTGCAATGTTTTCATTGGATTCTATCATGTATGATGGTATGGGATGGGCATTTGATCAAGAGCACCAAGCCCTTTATGTATCTCGATGTTGGTGGTATTGATTGTTGTACTCCTTTGGCATGGCCTTTAAAAAAAATGTATCTTTCACTCAAATCAAAATCATAGATTAGGCATGTTAATCTTTTTCTACCATATCATAAGGCTTTGATTAGGTAGTTTCATCAAAATTGGGAGGTGTTAACTAATGTCTGTTGAGGATTGACGTAGAGGCAAAGGGTGATACTAATGATGAGGATCCCAATATAAGCGATGGTGGAACATTGCTTTTCATTTACGTCTATCATTGACATGTCCTTACTCATTTATTCATAATGCTTTCTTTCAAAGTTTCAATATTTTTTTTGGAATCATGGTTTGGAATCTTTAAAATATAATTTTTTCATTAAAATTTAAATATTTTATGTAATTTTTAGTAAACCGAGTCATTGAAATCAGATTGGTTTGGGTCAATTCGAGTTTGAGTCCGAATCAATCCAAGTCCGAGTTCGAGTCGAAGTTGACCATTGACTGATTCCGAGGCCAAGTTTGAGTTTTAAAACATTGGTTTGGATGGCTCATCTCCTTGGAATGTTTTGATGTGACACAGATTGATTTCAACCAAGCATGTTGGCAGAGGAAAGGAATATTTTGGTTTATGTGATATCATCTTTGCTCCTAATTTCCAAATTTCAAGGTCCTTCATCTCAAGAAATATTTGGACAACTTGGAGGAGGGTAGCAAGTTTGTTTCATTGGAAGTGGTTAGGAAGAAGATTTGGCTAAGTGACCAATTTGGAGTTGGAAGCGGGAGGGTACTTGCATATCTGACCTCCTTTGTTTTCAGGAAAGGAGATCTATAAACTATCGTGGATATTCCACTATAAAATTTGTCACAACAGATCTAATAAAATACTAAAATATTTACTGTGAAGGTTAATTTCCTTTAGATCTTAGATTCTTTAATTATTGGTTTTCTACTTAAAATGTATGAAATAGCTTAAATGCGAAAAATAGAAAACAAAAATAAGTACTAGCACACCATCAACAAATAAACGCAAGATATAACCTAATAAACCCAATATGAGAAAAAACCCAACTAGAAGTTGAGGCCGTTCTATTTTCTTTTCTTCAAATGCAAGTACAAAGAAAAAGGTACTCTCTATGGAGTTTCCTTTGACATTGTGGCCTATGGCTACTACAAGATCTCTCCGCCTTTGTTATGCTATAAAAATACCACTCATAGGTGCTTTGCTCAACTATGAAACAAATACAATGCTAAAGAATGAAAGCCCTTCTCTTAGTGACCCGATATTTAACATCGTCCGATAGGCATCGAGGGGTAGGGTTTTGACTTCCTCAATCCTCAATTGTGATAAGGTTTTCGACCTTCTAGAATCTTCTTAAAATTCCAAACATGGCTAGCCCATATGCATGAGTAATGGAGGCTAATGTGACATCCACTCATACCATGGTAGTCAACATAGTAGGTCAACTTGCGGGAGGCATAACTTTTGCATATGAACTCTCTGATTGACACAATTTTTGCATTGTCAAAAAGGTCTCGATGTATAGAATAGCATCAAGGGGTCTAAGCTAAAGCAACAAAATTTTTAACCCCCAAAAATGTCATTTGATGCCTCAAAATGGATTTCAAAGGTTTCAAACCCCAATTTTCCAAACTAGAACCTGCAAGTTGATTCCTCCATTTTTTTCACTTTGAAAGCATCAAGATAGATGGAAGATAATATAATGATCCAATCTAGATCATAAGGAGGCTTAGCAGAAAAAACATTTTCTTCTAGAGATTATTGGGATTCCAATTCTCATTCTTGGAAGACTTTGCATTCATTGGCTAAGGAGTTTGCATTGTTTTCTGCGGATCGACCTACCTAGATGGAGATTATTGCTCTCATACCTCTGGAGGAGCCTTTTAAGATGAATATTGATATGACCGGACCCTCTTGGCGATATTAGGAGTGGAGTTTTGGACATCCCTTGACCCAGTATGATTCTTGTTAGCTCTACTACATTTTGCATAAGTGGCATGAATTAGATCCCATTCTCAATGCTAGATGGATTTCTTCTAATGCAGAAATCCATTGGATTCAGAAGTTGCATGGAATCTAGTCAATTCGAGCTTATTATAAAAGCTATGGGTTTTTGCTTGGTCGGTGATCTATCAAGGTCTCCCCTCTAAATCTCGACTTGCCAAAAGTAGTTTTTTTATGGCCTTTGCCCCTCTTGCTTGAAATATAAATCAGTGAAGCACACTTTATGGAAATGCTCATTTGCAAGATCTTGTTGGGCTCAAGTTCAATCTCAGTTGCCAAACATTCTTCACGGACATTTGCATTGTCGCATAGTTTTTTTTGGTAATTCAAGATCGATGATCCAAGATTCGTTGGCTGGTATTTGGCACTGTTTGAGAGTCTTCGCTTTATATATCCTTTGGAAACTATGTTGCAAGTTTGTTTTTGATAATGAGGTTAGTTCTCAGTCAATTTTTTCATTTATGGCGAGATGAGGTACATATGCAACTCCTTGCAAAATGGGCATTCTGATTTCATAGTTATTTTAGTATTATCCCTACAAAAGAGGATATGATATTCATTGTATATACCCTTCTACTTTTTTCATGTCTTTCTAGCTACTAATGTAAATAATTTTCTATATATATAACAAATATATTTTACCAAAAAAAAATCTCTAAGCATCCACAAGATTAAATTCGGTTTTTTTAAAAGATACCTTGATATGGAAGGGTTAAACCAGAGATGTCGACAAATAGAAATAAATTCAAACCCTATTAAGTGGCAACCATGAGAATATTCACTAAAAATGAGTTACCATGAAATTTAATAAAGATATAACGACGAGGCTCAAAGCAAACTAGCTTTGAGATAACACGTGAATAAACCCTAGCAAAAAGGGAAAAAGGAGAAAATTAAATTTTGATTGAAGAAGGGAAGAAAAGACAACCTACCAGTGAGTCATGGATTCTTCCCTAACCTTGGTGATGCTTCTTTACCGAGTATTGAAATATTCTCACCTAGGCTTGGGAGAAGAGCATAGAGGCTAGCAGATCCAAAGGAAGTTAAATCTATAAAGAAAATTAACCCAAGTAATGCAAT
>ML780655.1:91571-105645 GCA_009831015.1 Picea engelmannii | reverse complement strand
CCTTCATATTATTCAACGAAAGGAGGAAGTTCGGTTTTGGGGTATATTGGGCATAGTAACTTGTGGTATGTTGGGTCATGGAATGCTATCAGTGTTGGTTAATCCCATATTGGCCATCCCCATTGAACCTTCATGTTATTCTACAAAATGCACATCCTGGATATAAAACCCAACTCAATCACTCCCGGTTTTGGGGTATATTGGGCATAGTAACTTGTGGTATGTTGGGTCATGGAATGCTATCAGTGTTGGTTAATCCCAGATTGGCCATCCCCATTGAACCTTCATATTATTCTACAAAATGCACATCCTGGATATAAAATCCAACTCAATCACTCTGGTTCATGGTCTGCTTGCATGTGCAAAGTTACTGGCCCTGGTTCAAGGTAAGCATATCAATGCTTATGCATTAAGAGTACAATTCAATTTAATTATGTTGGGCCATGAAATGAAATCATTGCCTCAACAAGATGGGGGGTCCTCATGAACCCTTGACATTCTTCAACAATGTGCAAGTCCTTCACATAAAACTCAACTCAATTACTGTAGCTAGTGTCCTGCCTGCATGTGGAGATTTACTGAATTCACAACAAGATCAGCAAATCCATCGTTATGCTACAAGAATTTGATTTGACTCTAGTGTTAGCATGCACACTAAGACACGTAGAATGGAATGCAACTAGAAAAGAGGTAAAGCCTTTTGGAAATGAAATGCAACTCTACAAACTCTTTACACCATATGTGATCTAAATTAATAGTCTTGGAAGCACCCATTGCTTCTCAGATTGGCCATCCCCTTGAAGCCTTGACATTCTTCAACTAAATGCAAGTCCTGGGCATAAAACCCAAGTCAATGACCACACCTAACATTCTGCCTACCTGTGCAGATTTATTGGCTGCAGTACAAGGTAAGCAAATCCATGGTTATGCAATAAGAATTGGATTTAAATGTAATGATATCGTAGATATTGATCTTGTAAAAATGGAGTGCAATCATTGTTGGTTGGGAAGAAGTAACCATTGGGACTTTGTGAGGCCCTCAACTTGTCAATGACATGAACCTTGTTAGGAATCAAATGCAAAATTTCAACACAGTAATCAAAATTCTTTACATTATATCCCAACAAAATCAAATGACTACTCTTTACACTATATACAAACAAAATTCAGTCATGAAATGCAATCATTGCTGGTTATTACCAGATTGAAGTCCACCATAACACCTTCACATTCCTCAACTAATAGAAAGACCTGAGCAGAAAACCTATCTTAATCATCATGTTTAGTGTTCTCCCTATATGTGTAAATTTATTGGCTCTGAAACAAGGTAAGCGAATCCATGGTTATGCAATGAGAAGGGCATTTGAATATGATGTTGTGGGGCAATGAATTCTGGACATGAATGCTAAATGTGGGGATGTTAGCACTGCCTACAAATTGTTTAAATGCAATTGTGGACATGTGTACCAAATGTGGGGATGTAATTTACAAATCTATCGATCAGAAAAAACATTTTATAGGATCCCATATGTGGTTTGCTGGGGAACCACAACAAGACCATGATACCAGAATAAGGTAGGAACCCAAATAAAACAAGGATAAAAGGATAATTTTAATAGCATTTAAATGAACTGACTCATAAGAGGGGTATTCATGTCATAAAAAACCACATATAAAACATGTCAAGACATCAATTTTTAAGCACATCCAGCTTTAAGGGGCATGTAGCATAAGCAGGAGAAAACAATTTTTAGGTACAATGGGCATCCATGGAATCCATGGGTTGGTAATAGATATTTAACAGCTATATATATACATATACATATATATGTAAATATGTGCATATACATATAATTTTAAAGTTTATAACATTACAATTCTATTTATTTCTCCATAAAATATAATTTTAATTTAAAACAAAATGGTCACCTCCAATAATTATCATATCATAGGCTATGTTGAGTACAATTCTATTTATTTCCCCATAAAATAATTACCAAAGCCCATGTTTACAATCAGGGCAACCAATCTAATTTCAAGGTCACGTGGGGCAACCCTGGAGCCCATGGGGTTGGGTATTTACCAACCATCCCACCAGGTTCTTCTCTGTATAGACATGAGTCACATCTGCCCCCTCCAACATCCTAGCTGGAGATAACAAGTTGGCCTTGGGAGAAAACATTGAGGTGGAGCAAACATGACACCCACACCTAGTTTCAAGGTCATACGGGACAGGGCCACCACTGGGACCTGCGAGCTAGTACTGGGCCTAGTACTGGGCATTTACCAACCCCCCACCTGATTTTCCGATGTATAGCCGTAAGTAACTCTGCTCCCTCCAACATCCTAGCTGGAGCTCTATCCACCTGAGAATGGCTACCAGGGTTCCAAACCAATTTCTCTCTATATAGCTTAGACCTCTATCCACCAGAGCAATCTTGATAGGCACGTCACCTAGAAGGCTAAACAACTACTGTTCTTAGTGCACTATTGATGCCTCAAGGTAAGAGAGAGCTTGGTTTTGAGGTATATTGGGCATAGTAACTTATGGTATGTTGGGTCATGGAATGCAATCAGTGTTGATAATCCCCATTAAGCCATCATATTATTCTACAAAAGCCATCATATCCTGGGCATAAAACCCAACTCAATCACTCTTATTCATGTTCTGCCTGCATGTGCAAATTTACTGGCGCAGATCAAGGTAAGCAGATCGATGGTTGTCTTAAAAAAAATATCAATCTAATGATGTTGGGCCATGAAACGAGATGTAGGGTTCTCTTGACAAGTTAGTGCTCTGGCTGCATGTGCAGATTTATTGAATGTACAAAAAGGTCAGCAGATCCATTGTTATGGAACAGTGATAAGCAGATCCTTGGTTATGCAATAAGAATAAGAACGGAATTAAATGGAATGATGTCGTGGTTATTGATCTTGTATAAATTGAATGCAATCATTGCTGATTAAGTAGAAGTAACCATTAACCATGGTGACTTTGTGAGGCTCCTCATCTTGTCAATGACATAACGCTAGGAACCAAGTGCAAAATTTCAACACAGTATCCAAAATTCTTACACTATCCAAACAAAATCCCACGACTATTCTTTCCACTACATCAAACAAAATTCATAGTCATGGAATGCAATCATTACTGGATATTGCCAAGTTGAACTCCACCTTAATGCTTTAACTAAATGCAAGTCCTGAATGTAAAACACAGCTCAATCATCATGTTTAGTGTTCTCCCTGCATGTACAGAGTAATAAAATCCATGGTTATACAATGAGAAGTGTATTTGAAAATGTTATGGACAACGAATTTCTGGACATGTATGCAAAATGCGAGGATGTTAGCATTGCCCGTAGATTGTTTAAAAGTCATGGACACTACATTTGTGGACATGTATGACAAATATGTGATGTATGCAAAATGCAGGGATGTTAGCAGTGCCAGCAAATTGTTTTAAAAGTGATGGACACTGCATTTGTGGAAATGTATGACAAATGTGGGGATGTTATTCACAAATCTGCCACTCAGAACAAAAGAAGGTCCGATGTGGTTTGCTGCGACCCCAACAAGAAAAGCACATCCAGATTAAGGAGAGAATCAAAAAAGATAAGGATAAAAGGATAATTAATTTAAATGAACAAAGAGAGGATATTTATGTCATAAAAAACCACATACAAATCACGTCAAGACATCAATCGTAAAGCACATCCAACTTTAATGGGCATGTAGCTTAAGCAGGAGAAATAAATTTTTAGGTACATCAAACTTTACTTGGCAAGTGGGAAAAGCATGGGAAAGGCTACTATATAGAGAGTACAGAATCAAGGTGTTTTTTAGTTTGAAGCACACGAAGGATGAGAGGAAAAGTTCAACCAAACACAACCAATCCACCATTATTGTTGATTGTCATAACTCCCTTCGTAAAATAATAAACAGATTTAAACAAATGAAAAACACAAATATCTAAAAGACTAAATTGGGCTTAGAAGGAGCGTTTCTAGGATCTAAGATTTAAACAAATATTTTGAAATCACTATAAAAGAGAAGACATTGATGACATGTGCCCTTTATAGGAAGCCAAAACACAATACAGGCCTGGAGGTAAAACATCCGCACCAGAGTTATCTGCACCAGAGTTTTATACACCGACATCAGCCTAAAATCAGAGTAAAACAAAATAAAAATACAGGATAATATCAATAAAATCAACATATCCAAAACATTGGATGAGCTGCACCTAATCGACATTCAAATCAATTGTCTGTAAAATTAAGAAACCCCAAAATAGAGATGTAATGTGAATGTGAATGCTATGGCCAGTCCCAAGGGATCATGGCAGCAACGCTGCAAAAAATACCCAAGGCAATAGAATATAGCATTCCTCTGCTCGGAGGCTTCTTTTTACCCTACCAATACTCTAATATGTTACCTTCAAAAATGAAGAACAGCAAACGAGTATAGCAGGAGGAATAATAGATGCCATCGACGAGCAGAATTTACTGTATGGCGTTCACGAAGGAATCTACGACATCAAACAAAGAATTGTTTACAGTCGCCCCATATCGTGAGGACGAGGAGCTCTAGCAAGAAGCATCCCATCCCCGTCACCATTACTCTGGTTGACACACAAATACGAGAACCCCGTGTAGTAAACCTAGACAATACTTGCCAACGCAAAGCACAATAGCTGTGAATGTAGTACAACCCGCACTCGGTAATGAAATACAATATCCTCCGTCTATATTTAAAGGAACGAAACCCTAAAAAGTCGAGGGTTTAGTTTGCTAGGGTTAGGGTTTGTGCGGTCTTCCATGAGTAGAGGTCGGAGTTAAGTGTATCGTTATTGCCTTTTGGACACCTGTTTTTCTCTTGGAACTCTTTGTGAGGTTTTTTTTCTTTTAAGTTACAATTTAGTTAAATATATTAAAATTATGTATGAGATGTTCTTAGATAAGGAATTTCTTTGTTATATGGATTTTTATTTTTGGATTTGAACATGTAATGAGTAAACCCGTGTGGTTTTTATGGTAAAAAAATATAATTTTTTATTCAATGTGTTCTTTTATGGCTTGATCCTAGAATTTCCTTTGTAATTCTCAATATTTGAGATAGCACTTTTCACTATTCTTTTATGGGTTGATCCTGTAATTTCCTTTGTAATTCAATATTTGAAATAGCACTTTTCACTATGTGATAGTATGATATTTGAGATAGCACTTTTCATTGTGTGTTCTTTTGTGACTTGATCCTATAATTTCCTTTGTAATTAAATATTTGAGATAGCGCTTTTTATTATGTGATAATATGATTCTCTTTTATTGGAAAAGGTCTTTTTGAACTTCAATGTAAATGGCCTTCAAATATTTGTTCTTGGATTGAATTTCAATGGAAATGGTTTTCAAATATTTGTTATTGGATGGTGCTTATCTTTCAAGATCTTAAATGAATATACATAATTTTAATCTATCAAGTGAGTTCAAGTCAAAAACATAAAATTTTAAATATTAGCAAAATAATTTTACTTGGTTTAATTATGTTTATTTGCAAATCATTATTTTCAATATCTATTTGATGTTCAAATATTTCTAAGACAAGTATCAACTTTTGTTTATCATGGTGTAAATGTTTTTGTTTTGTTGATGAAAATGGTGGAGGTAATTTCATACTTACAATGGTTTTTTTAGTGTAAATGTTTTTGTTTTGTCTATGAAAATGGTGGAGGTAATTTCATACTTACAATGGTTTTTTAGTGTAAATGTATGTTTTTTGTTTTGTTGATGAAAATGGTGGAGGTAATGTCATACTTATAGTTGTTTTTTGGATTTTGGGGGGAGTGGCTCTGTAGAGGCTCAATTTTGATCAGTCCTTCTCGACAACAACATGTATATCCATATTTGTATGAATATAAAGTTTTTTTTCTTGGAAAAAAAAACTTTAATCAGTCTTATCATCGACTAATCTATAATAAATTGGGAATCGATATTCATTAGGTTATTAAATTATAATAAAATTTAGCATAACCAGAAACACGATAAACTAAGATATCCTAAAAGCTGATATTTAATCACAAATCTAACAGTTGTTGGCTAACCAACAAAAACGATATTAAAATAATATATTGTGATAACAAAACAAAGTATAAAAACCAACCATATCATATATATAATTATTGTATTCATCGTCAAAACCACTTGCAAGAGTTCCTAACAACCAAGTTGATCACAACACAAACTAACAAAATAGAGCATTTACCAATATCCTTTGATTAACTTTATTGGTCTTAAAGTTATGGCATGCAAGATCATCCAACATCACAAAATAGCATAGTGTTTATACAGAGAACTTGAGTATTGAGAGAAAACTCATTGAAAGATAAAAGTTCTTAGATTTTAGATATTATAGCAATTGTTATGACCAAACCTTAGAATGTCGATGATAATAGTTTAAGCATCTACCATTACCAAACCTTAGAATGTCGATGATAATAGTTTAAGCATCTACCATTATTTTAAGGTTCTTTTAAAATGAAAATTAGGGTACAACCTAAATCTTTACCTCACCTTCATATTTATAATGGAGTCTTGTTTAACCGAGTTAACTGATGATTGAGTTAAGTGTCGTATCTTTGCTTATCATAATCAAAATTAAAGTGAATTGCCTAAAATAATAGGTTTTATTACAATACAAAGGGTATCTATATCTAACACTACCCAACCCTGAAACATTAACATCCTCGTGGCTGCGATTTTATGTTTTGCTTATTTAATCGTTGTACAAAAGAATTGTATTTTCAATGTTTGGTTGTTGTTTATTCTATACATAGTGGACTAGACTGTGCATGAGTCCTCTACATCCAATATCGTTGATCTTCTTTTTTTTGCATGGTGTGGTTCATGGAAAGTCCCTACTAGTGCCTAATTATTGGTCAGTGTCTCGTATTCCAACAATTTCATTTTATCACCTTCATCTATTTCTTCAACACATGCCTTGTTGGTTTTTTTTTTTTTCGGGATGTTATTATCATTGTAATTTATTTCCTCTAGGTTGTCCTAGACCATAGTCAATTGTTGTTAGCCTTACTTAGTCATTGCTAACCTCCAAGTTATCGACATGGTGAACTTATTCCTCTAATCATCTAATGTGAGAAATATATGCCCAAACACTATTTTGGACTTCTCCACATGTGGTTCCATCTCAAAGACTACATAGACTCACTGAATTATTTCATTTATGTTCTAGTAGAATTCATGTTTTATTGTACCAAGCTAAGGGACCTTGCTTTGCAACTTTCATCCATTGGGCTCAAAGTTGTTGACTTTATGAATCTTGAGTTTTATTTTCCATATCAACTAGTTAATATATATTATTATCTAGATTCTTTTGAGATTGTGCTATCTACTTCATTATGCCCTATCTTTCATCCTTGAATGTCTAGATTCCTAAACCATATTTTACAACCCTTTGGTTTCATCTATTTTTATATAAATCCTATTATGTGTCTTTTGCTTTGTGCTCAATATTTGTCAAGTTTAGCACTATGTATTTGCTTTTTGCTTAGTCAATTAGTCAATTCACTTTTGAATTTCCTTTTGCATAGAGTTTACTACTTGCACAATGTTATTGGAATTGCATCTGAGTGAGCCCCAGAATGATGCTAAGTTGGTCTTCCAAGGTCCATATTTGCTTATCCTTTAATTTGACTCCACAAGTGGGTCTCGATAGTTCTTTTTGGAAACATAATCTGTAAGGGTTATGATATTATTATATTATTCACTTAATACCAAATATGAAAAGACACAAGTGAATATGAACAATCATCGGGAGTCCAAGAGACCTCTTGGAAGAGAAATCCAAAGGTAAAGATAATGTATTTATAGATGTATCATATCAATGAGAAATGCAATCTCACGCTTATTTATTTTCGTGTGTTCTAACAATAGTATAAAAGCACCTTAGTTCTTAGGCCTCATTTAATCTATGGTAGTTATCCATAGTTGAGTGTTTCCCTTCCACTTGGGTGAAACGCATTTGACCTCTGCCTTCTAGTATGTGTGTCCATCCACTTCCTTCCAATCTGCCTGCCAATTTTTCCTTGATGCACATTCTCTGGCCTATGTTTGTCAATGTTTGCCAATCTTCTCATATGTATTCCTTCCTCATCCTTATTCGTGCTTGTTTAGGTGGTAGGGTTTGGAGAGTTACTCTCATTGGCTCAACCCTACCTCTCTTTACCCGTGAGTTGTTATGTCTAATTGAAACCCTAATTTTCCCTTATTATTGAATTTAATGCCATTAGACACTATCGCAAAGAGGCCACGTCGTCCATTTTCACTCATAGAGGGAGGCGAAGACCCGACATTTGGGATTCATCTATTGTTTCCATCCTATCTTATTTACATGCTCAGACTCCATATTTAGATTTTCATCTTCAATATCTCAACCTTGGTATCACTGTCACTTTCTACTCATATTGCACCTCTTACAAATTTCCCAAATATTTCAAACATTGTCAAATCCCAAAGAGGTCGATGGATTAATGCCATCAAAATTCACAACAACATTCTGCTTTTCCTCTACCTTGACTTGTACAGAAGGAAGGAATTCTCTAGTCGGAGTCATGGGGTTTGGAGCAAACCACATCACAAATTCAGATGAAGACCTGCTCAGCGTATCATAAGCATTAAACTCCGGAAGTACATCCAATACAACAATACACTGCACTATTAGAATACAGGCTCTTCTCTATCTCGACAAACGACTCCCTCAAGTTGTCTATAGTTGTTGGAACTATGCCATTGTTCTTGTTTCTATTGGTGGGAATATTATTCTTATCCATGGTGTTGTCGATGTGATGGACCATAACTATAGGCGTATTTAGTTGACTTGCAAAGCTAATGATGTTGCCTCTTGTGGATAGAAAATTGAAACCTGGATCTAGAATACATGACAACGCCATTCTTCTCTCCCCTTGCAAGTTTGTGTAATTGCCTTCCAACACAACCTATTAGTTATCCCTAGATGCAATATTGCTCTAAAAAGAGGGCATAAATGTGACACCCAATGTCCCTACACATTGGTATTGCAATGATTGTTAGGA
The DNA here is from genome assembly GCA_009831015.1 of Picea engelmannii. Classification (NCBI taxonomy): domain Eukaryota; kingdom Viridiplantae; phylum Streptophyta; class Pinopsida; order Pinales; family Pinaceae; genus Picea; species Picea engelmannii. Next base: position 96,539 of record ML780655.1, on the reverse strand, counting down.
GGATACCAACAAAGAGGAACAATCCCAGAGTTGAGGATGATCAACACAAGTACCATGTTCCATTCCTACAAAAGAAATAGCCTCGTATGCACTCCATGTTTGTTTTTCTTGTAAGATATTGTATTCATATAAGAGAAAATTAACTTGTTGGTTTTCTTTCCATGTCATATTCTTTTGGGATGAAAATAATTGTGACTTTAATTCCACTTTACGATTTGTTGACTGTACTCTTGGTTACCATCAGTCTATACGATTTTTGAAGATTTATATTGACATTTTAAAGCTCTTTGCTTCAAAGGAAGGTGGTGTTGTGTGCATTCTAACAAGTTGTTGAAATTAGACATCTCTTCACAAGTTTAACTTGTAGGTTTTCACCATCCATACTGACACTATAGCAGAGCCAAGTCCACATTGAAAATATTAAGTGCATTATGGTGCTCAGCTTTTGGAAAGAGGACAAAGAAGTCGACAATTCTTTGGAGAACAAGAGATGAGACATTCAACTCTAATGATCAATTCAACTCTAGAATGAGAATAAAGGTATACTTGTAAATAAGTTTTTTTTTGTAAGTCTACTTGTGTTTTTCAGTAAACGGGTGTGTTTTCGGTAGAAGTCGACACCCCTCATTTGTTGAGTTTGCATTGTAAAGTTTGGGTGGAGTTGTAAGAAACCTCTGATGTCTAATTTTGTCTTTAAATGGATCAAGTTGAAGAATTATTAGAGTTACTAAACACTCTAATATTCTCTTATGTGGACAATATATTTACATTTGACATAGCAACTCTCATTGATGTCCGAACTTGTTTACAAGATTCGCTAGACAAAATCGAATTTCTCCAACTTGAATCACAACTCCAAAAAAAAGAAATACAACAAAAGAATCATCATTATGAACTAGTCCTTGTTCAAAAAAATTGTATTTTTGAAGAAGATGATGATGTCGATTCAAACCAACAACCATTACGTAAGAAACTTAGTGAGCATGCTTCATATATGAATGAAAATGAAGTTAAGCTTCCTTTTTCCAAGTTAATCATTAAACCCTGGGATGAAATCAGGCACACCAAGCATAGAACATGTATTAGATATGAAAAGGAAGTCACCTTTCATATTCCTGATGACAACAAACCTATCGAGTTCCAGAGTGTTGGATTGCTTCAAGAGAATTCATATTCACCTGCTCCAATTCAAGAGCAAATTCTAATATGCCAACATTGTCAACGAGTTGGACACATGGAATACCAGTGCTTCGATCTTCATCCTTGTGATCATTGTGGAAAGCACAATCATCCTTCAAACAAATGTTCTTACAACAAGAAATATGCAAGAGTAAGGAACCACTATGGGTGGATCACTTCTTGGTGATGGTCATCAATAATAAAAAAGATATATCAGTCATACCGAAGAATTGATTCTCAAGTATTGACGCATATTACAGTGAAAGGATTTGCATATTCTCACCTTGTACCTAACAAGGGGTAACGACATCAACGATTGACAGTCGGGATTCAAGTTTTGAAGTCCTATCAATTGACCAGTATCAAGTGAGAGTGAGCAGTATCAAGTTAGTGTGACAAGCGATCATGATTTGGTTTTGGTTTTTGGTCATCCCAAAACCACCATATTGGTTTGTAGTTTTCCTTAAGCCATCACTTAGTAACAATTTCTGCTACACAATGGTTTGTGGTTTTCCTTAAGCCTCCACTTGGTAGAAAATTTTCAACTTCTGCTACAAAACAATTTATGGCCATTTTTAAACCAACATTCGAGACCAATTCCAATTAGAAAAAGACATCAACTTCCAGCTTCTAGCTAAATTAGGAAATGTTCCACAAACCATTGATCCTTAGAGCCAAGTTCCAAAGTTTGTGATCATCTGTAAACCACCACAACAATTTAGTTGAAGACATCAACTTATGTTATCCATTTGGTTTGTGGTCATCCCAAAACCACCAAAATCAGAGAGCACATTCAACCATCGACAATTGTCCACTTCCATATTTTATCTCTCTTCCTGGACTCACACACAACCCTTCTGATTAAGGGGGGAATGTTGGAAACATAATCCGTAAGGGTTATGATATTATCATATTATTCACTTGATACCAAATATGAAAAGACACAAGTAAATATGAACAATCATCAGGAGTCCAAGAGACCTCTTGGAAGATGAATCCAAAGGTCAAGATAATGTATTTATAGATGTATCATATCAATGGGAAATACAATCTCACGCTTATATATTTTTGTGTGTTCTAATAGTTCTTATCCAAGATTTGGTGGGAGACATTAAAGTGCAATCTTACCTCATCCTCGAAAGGCTTGATTTTTCAATGATTGCCTTATATCTTAAGTGCATTACCAACCTTGGCTTATCGACAATTTTGGATATTTCCATTGCCATCTCTAGTGCACTTGTTTCTTCATTGAATTCCATCTCAATATGTGTTTTATCCTTAACCTTTGGTGTTTTCCTTTCTTGGCAAGACCTACCCCCATGGTGACTTTTTCCCCCGAAGATTCCACATATAGACTCACAATTTTATTTTCTTCTTTAATGAGAAATGAAAATCTACAGTTTCCCTATTAAAATATCTCCATTGGTTGGGTGACCAACTATGTATAATTAGTAGTACTGTCTCCCAATATTGTACATATTTTTTCTTGAGTAGTCCCTTCCTTTAGATGTCACCCTTAATATGGCTCATTTTCTAGGGAAAATCCTATATAAGTCCTACATTTGATCTTGACTTGTGCCCCACCCCATATATGCACTGAAATTGGGAGGTCATTGTGATTGTGAGATGATTTATTCCAATCCCTTAGTAGGAGTATAATATATTTGTTATTCTTCTATGTTTCATTCTCTGTGATATAATGCTTGTTTGTAGTAATAGAAAATCGACCAAAATCCCATCAATTTGGGGTGTTATTGGGCTCTTAGGTTTAATGTAATGTCCCCACTTTGGGACAACATCACAATGCAAAGGTTTAAGATGACCAGAGTAGCCAGAGGGATGTTATAGTGAGTACAAGGGTTATTGAGAGGCATTGTGTGGTCCAGCGGGCATTTCTCATCATATCTCATCATTATGAGCCATTCTGCACTGGTTGGCTTTGGTTTCGTTGCATTATGATGATTTCCATGATTTTGACTATATTGAGTTATAAGTCAATGAAATTCACTAAAGAGATCATTTTGGGCACATTACTTGGAGGAACCTCTCAGTGTAATAGCTCATTGGAATCAGGAGGAGCAACACTACAATATGGGATGGCTAGAAGTGACTTTCAGTGGCTAGGGAATCCACAAGGAGAGATAAGGAGATTTTTAGAGGTAAAAAGGTTAATTAATTAATTAAAGTGATTTAATTAATTAATTAATTATTAATGAAATGAAAGTCACTTTGGAGGGACAAGGTGAGCCCAAAAGTATAAAGGAAAGGCAAGGGCCTCTTCTCATTCATTCATGTATGTTTTATCTTTGGATTTTTGGCTTTTAGCTAGTGATCCCAACATTGGGGGTTTTGAGGGTTTTGACTTAACAAACCCTAGAGGACGATTCGGTGGTGAAAGATTCCACCTAGCTTGTCCCAAGCTTGGTCTCGGAGATGCAATACGCTCCCACACCATTCTAGTTCCATATCTACTCAGTTGCAAGAGGATTCCACATTAGTTACTTGTGCAGATAGAGAGAGGGCGCACTAGTTGGGGGTTTCCAGCAAGGGGGGGAGCACCATTCTTGGAGAGAGTTACATTGCACGTGATTGGCAAGGCTTTTGGAGATTCTATCACCTAGGTTCTTCTTGTAAGGTCTTCACCATCGTTCCTAGTGCTTTCTGAGAGAGTTTTATGGCTCAGATTATTTCTTAGAGAAGTGGGACGAATTGAAGAGAAGGAGGGCGTTTTTGAGATTTAGATCTAGTTAGTTTGGAGGGGTTACACTTCAGATCTGACCCTGAGACTTCACCTAGTGACTTGCAGTGTCCCAATCTATATTCCTGGGGAGTTTCAGAGCATTTGGAGGCCTCCTTCATCAGGGTCGAATTATCTAGGGATTTTGTCATCTAGTGGGGCACACCATCCAGTCGAGGAGTTCAGATCTACATGGTTTGAGAGTGGATTTGAAGATTTGGACACCTGGGTTGTCCTTACAGTTTCCCGATCGATCAGTTAGCATATTCCTTGGGGTGATTGGACACTTTTGGTAGTAGGGCCGAATTATTGAGGGCTTCAACATTCTAGCAAAGCATGGCACCTTCTAGCTTGGGGGTTTAGCATTCTTACAGCCCAGATCTATTGTATTCAATATTCATTGTATATCCAACCTTTGGAGGCGTGTTGGAGTCTTCTATTGGAGCATTTTGTAGCAGCTCTATTGTTTATCTTCTTGGCCTTCTGTTGATCATTCCAAATTGGCATCTTCATTGTAGCAGGTTTCTCTATCTTATGAATAAAAGCTATTTGAGATGTTTTGGCTTGTCTATCATATTGCATATGGTTGAGGTATGTTCCATGGTTGTATTTTCTTGTTATTTGCTGCATACACACATATAAACACATTAGTAAACCCTAAGGCCAAAATCAAGAGGCCATTCAACAAGTGAACACATCTAAACAAGTAGGACAACAAAGCGTTTGACGGAATACCACAACCAGAAAAAGTTTTAAAATGATACCAAAACCGTGATGATCCTTGCATAATGGCTTGGGATCATTACATTTAAGGACCCTCTACTTTCAAGCTTCTTCTTCCATGTGTTTTTCTTCTTATAGTCTGACTCTCCTAACTTCATTGGGGTCACCCTTGTTTCCATTAACTTCATTTTTCTAGTCTTCTTCTTTGAGACCTTGTTCATCGAATTACTACCCATTGGATTCACCTTGATATTGATCTTTGTTATCAATGTTATCAAGTTTGTTTTATCTTTTCTTTGCTCTTGTTCCTTTTCCTTTTTTTGCTTCTT
>ML780655.1:72845-85455 GCA_009831015.1 Picea engelmannii | reverse complement strand
TGTGTTCACTATTAAGTCCCAACCATTCCTCATAAGTAATTTCATATATGAGAACTATATTAGTGGTTTCACCTTTTCTTAAAGTCATTTATATCATTCTTTTTGGCTGGGAAGAAAAACTCATTGATTTTTAAGTCATTTATACCATTCTTTTAATTGGTTTTTGAAGTTATTTATATCATTTTTTTAATTGGTTTTGATGAAAAACTCATTTTGAATGAATAAGGTACACAATTCCTTGTAATATCATCTTTACAACATGATGACCTTTGGCTACAAAGTTGTAACTAAGGGATATGTTTTTTTTTTGTCAAAGTGAGCCAAACCTTGCATGCATGGCCTCGTCAACAAAGACTACATTAACTTGGGGACTATCATTAACATATTTTTGTTAATTGTATTAAAATAGCTTCACACTTTCAAAAAGCCCGACTAACTCATGGAAAGCTCTCCAACTTACCACTTGACCATAACTTGAAGGACGTCATTTCTATCACTCTTGTCTTGCTAAAGATAATTAAATGCCACCAACCTTAATGCACATTGTAAGTGCATCAATTTTCTTCACTTAATCAATAACACTTGCAAAATTTAGTTATGTTCTATTGGTCTCTATTAAAAAGATTAGTTTTTAACTAACTGATTGAACTTTGAATGAATATTAAGTTGAAGGGTATAATATTGTCTGATGATGTTGTGGTGGATTGCAAACAATTATTCATTAATTTGAAAGGATTTATTAACAAATATTTTCTCACTGTTAATTATATGTATTTGGAAAAGGCTTATGAAGTGTGGCACACCTAATGAGAATTTAGAGCAGTTGCAACCAAGATTGGCGGCCTATATTAAACACAATAGGTCAAAGCTACAATCAACTGCATCTTCCCTTTTACCTAGTGTTGGCAAAGTAATCAAATACATCTTTATTTAGAATTAAAAATCATTTTTTGTGAAATCATTAAATGGGTACAACAATTAAGGTTTGAGGAGCCTTAGGCAGTTCTTAATGAACTCATGAAGTAGACTATTGATACTCAAATTGTCTATAGGGAAATTTGGGGAAACAATGACATTGCATATTGGTGTCGAACGCGTGAGCATGATCTGACCCCTAACAAATTTAGTGCTAACCTTGCCATAAGAAACTCTAGAATGGCTCTAGATGCAATTGAAATACATTATTGCTAGCTAAACGATGGAGTTTGTACTGGGTATTATTATTTGTTACATAATCATTTGCATTGTCGTACTATTAAGGGCTATTGCCATTAAGGTTGTTTTTTTTGCTACTGCATCTATTAAATGTTAATGGAAATATAAATGATGGTTTGTAAATATTATGGGAGAAAGTAGCCATATCAAAAATCACTCTCTTCAATTTGACAACACAAATGTGTGATGTGATTTAGGCCATAATAGAGCAAGGTAAGTAATATCATGGTTATCATTTTACCAAAGGGAGTTATAGAAAATATCCATAAAGTATATACCATATTATGGGAATCCATGGTCTGCAAAATAAGGTGAATCGGTTAAAGACATTTCATCACAAATTTCACTAGGGGCATCTTCTTTATTTGAGTTTATGTCTCCATTCATCATGAAATGACTTCTCCACCCTAAATCCGATGACTCGACATAATATCTCTTTAAGCAAGAATATTATAATAAGGAATTTTATGCACAAAAGATATGAAAGGTTCATAAAAGTTACATATCCATATTATGGAGGTGCAATGTTCCATGATGACATGTTCCTTGATTTTGGATCTGTTATTCTTATGTCATATCTAAACAAAGTTTAGAAATAGCTATGTACTAGCATGTCAATAAGAATGGAAGGAATTCATTTGATAAATGTATTCATATATTTCATTAAATCAATTCAGAGGCACTATTGAAATGAACATAACTATGGAACAATGTAAAGAGACAACAATATACTCAAACTATATTTTTCATTATATAGGTTGAGTCTGAAATTTATTCAAAAAGCTCGAGATCAAGAAGTAAAAATCTAGAAGAGGAACTAGTGTAGGTGAAATATGTATTTAACATCTCAAAATATCATTATAATAAACATGTGCATCAACTATGTCAACATCCACAAATGGATCAAATCATTCTATATAATCTTTGTTCACTAAAGTTTTGAACAAGTTTCCCCTTCAAGGTCAAGAGTTGATAGGTTGGAAAGTTAGCATGTAGTTTTGGAACTGGGACTGTTACAACATTCCAAATATATGATTTCTAATATGTAAATTGAAAGCTCCATAAAAGGATTTAGACCAAACATGGTTACCTTTACATGGATCATGTAAATTGGTAGATTTAGTCTTCCTTCTATGAAGAGGTAAAGTTAAAGGGAGTTAAGATATTATGCATTCAATTTGTAAATATTTGAATACTAAGGAAATGAGTTGTGCTCAATTTTACGAGGAAAATCACTCTATGGCATGGGGTAAACCACAATAGATGAAAATGACTGCAGAAATAAACTCTAATCTCAAGTATGCTATATAAACAAACATGCTAACAAGACAATATAAAGATCCTACCTCATCGAGATGTTCGATGAAATCCACCGTTGAGAACTTGACTCAAAGCTATACACTTGCAACTTGTCCTCAACAACCAAGATACACAAGCATATGGTGATAATATATAAAGTTAGCACATATAATAGCGTAATCCATTAATATTCATAACAAATATGCCCATGGAGTAACAATTCAAATATTTGTGAGACATTAATTGGATGAGAAAAGAGTATTTCTATTAAAATGTAATCAACATACGTATATGAATGACAAACATCTGTGTCAGCACGTTCAGAACTGAGAAACTAAGTCCCTTCCGGCTGGGCCTCCACCACTTCAATCCTCTACTGAAGGCAAGCTCATATAAGAGAGACAAAGAGCTTCTCCATCAAAGAGGGAAGAGCTTGGGGGTTGAACAATGTGTTCAGGCTTAAAAGGACAAAGGGATGCAGACTCAAGATGAAGTGAATAATTTCTCCATAGTAACTTTGCTCTCAAAGTTGAATTCTTCTCCCTCTTCCACAGCTTGGATATGGCCCATTTATACCCTTCAAATGGAACTGAAGGCCTGAGTTGAAATGTTTCTAGTATATGGAAGGTCAAGGATCATGGATCCTATGACGTGACATGGAAACCCAACACCATTTTTTTAATTTTGGACACAAAACCTGATGCACGTGGGTTGTAATGTTGCAACCTATGTTTACGCATGTTGTATAGCTGTTAGGGCACATATATGTGGAAAAATATGTTTTTTAACTTTGAGAATTGCAAAAAGGGACTTCAAGTCTACATAGGGAAATGGAAAAGGCCTTCTAAGCAAGTTTCATGGGGTGAGGAAAATCTTGCTATAACACTCAATAATCCTATTCATTTGTTGGAACTTATGAAAATCTATAGAAGCATGAGAGATGTGTGCACCCACATGATGAACTATCTAAAGTAGCCCCTCATAAATCATGGAAGTGGTGAAGATCAAAATAGCAACAGGACATTGGAGATGTACTTAACAATATCATATTGATAATCTTTGGAATTATTATTGGACAATAATGTTGGAACATCTTAATGGTTCATCACACATCTCATGGGTTTAGTTGGTCGATAGGTCTACATATGGATAAAGTTGGTTGGGCAATCGACCAACGCACTACACCTGTCGGTCGAGTAGTCAATGTGCCTGTCAGTCAAATAGTTGACCAACAATCGAAGATAGTTGGGCGATGGATCGAACAACCCAACAATCGACTATGAGTTAGACGCGTAGGTGGTGGGGTCGAGCATCCTTGTCGAGCCGACTCGACAAAGCAGATTTGGCAGAGTGAACTATAACAACTGATGTTTGCATGTGGACAAGATCTTTCTGATTCTATGGAAGTTGGTTAGATATCGAGACTATAAAAGTAGACCCCTTGGTCATTATCAACAATGGAGATTGTGTAATAGATCATGCAGATCAAGATGTGCAACGTGCACTTTGATGTTTTGATCATAGTGTGCCCTGCTTAAGTGTTGTAACAATGTCTTTAAACACCACCCTTTATCTTCAAAAAAAAATTGTTCCTCTTTGATTATCTACAATACCGTGTTCTTTGTTTCATGTCATGTTCCACCCTATTCCCCAACATGGTATCAGAGCCAATGGTTTGAACCTCGACTTGTTATCTACAAACCTTGTTGATTCGGATTTGTTGTGTGATTGACTCTGGGATGATGGTTTGTTGATTGGAACTTATTGAAACAAACCAATCTATCTAGATATCAAAGATGGCTTCGAAGATTGATCTTGTTGTTCTGAACGAATCAAATTATGCAGTACGGTCACCAGATATGGAAACCCTGTTGAAGAGAAAAGGACTGTGGCAGTATACAAAGGTTGCAATTCCATATGCGCCAGACTACCAGGTGAAATTCATTGTTGATGTCAAGAAGGATGATGTTGTAGGGGTCGTCACGACCTACATCTCACGAGAGATTTGATTTCACCTCAGTGGAATCGAATGCCCCCATCAATTTCGGAAGAAGCTGAAGTCGTTGTTCGACCAAGTCAGCAAGAGCCACATCATGAAATTGGAGAAAGAGTTGATCTCTCTCGATCCTCATTCCTTTGAGAGAATGGAGGACAATTTGGTGTGTGTCAAAGAACTCCAGTTTAAATTGGGCGAATGTGGAAAGAACTATCAAAGTAATGATGGACAACTAATCGAGTAGGTCCTAATGAACTTGAGAACAAAATTTGACATGTTTGTATCAACTTTCCAGACCAACTGGAAAGCATGCAAGGAAGATGATAAGGATTATACCTTTGAATATTTTTGTGGTATTTTGATTATTGATCAAAATAGATTGCTTGGAGAAGGTAAGCTTCGTGGTAAACATTAGGCCCAATTTATTAAGGTAAAGGTCAAGATGGATCCTAGGGATAAAGCATGGTTTGATGCATCTACAAAGAAGCTTGCATACCATGACAAAAAACCTTAGATACAAGCAGATGCACCACAATAAAGTTGAAAGAAGAAGACATGTCAGTATTGTGGAAAGACTAGACATGTGGAGAAAGTCTTCTATAAGAAGTGAGATGATTTAGAGGAGAAGGTTAAATGCCTTTGTTACAAGGGAAAAGCTCTCTATGGCCAAGGGTAAACCACAACAGACAGGTATGACTGCATAAATCAACTCAATTCCATTGTATGCTATATAAACTAATGTGTAAGATAAGAAAGAGGCCTACCTCGATCCAACGTTTGATGATGTTCCACCGTTGAGTGCTTCGAACTAAAGCTTTGTACCTACAATAAGTTCTCAACGAACAAGCAAAGCGATTATATAATGATAATGAAAAAGGGGTTAGCATATCAGATAGCATAATCCATTAATAAACATTACAAACATGCCCATGGATAATAATCATATATTTGCACGATATCAATAGGACGAGAAAGGAGTATTTCTATTAATAATTTATCAACATAAGTGTCAACTTTACAGACTTCCGTGTCGGCACGGTTCAAAACCAAGGAACCAAGTTCCTTCCAACTGGGTCTCCACCACTTCAATCCTCCACCAAAGGTAAGCTCAAGAGAGAGACAATGAGGTTCTCTCAACAATAGGGAAATAGCTTGGGGGATGAACACTGTGTTCAGACTTGAGGGACAAAGGGATGTAGACTCAATATGAAGTAATTTCTCAAGAGTAACTTTGCTCTCAAAGTTGAATGTTTTCTCCTCTTTTCCATAAATCGAAATTGTGCTCTTATAGCCTTCACAATGCAACTGAAGGGCTGAGTCAAAACGTTTCCAGTATACAGAAGGCCAAGGATCAGAGATCTCTTGTCGTGACATGGAAACCCGACTCCATTTTTGTATTTTCTGACACAAATCCCGATGTACACATGTTGTAGTGGAGCAACCTACGTATACGCTTGTTGTATAGCTGATAGGGCACATATATGTGGAAAAATGTTTATTTTTAGCTCTGGATTTGTCAAAAAGGGATGATAAGTCTAGACAAGGAAATTGAAAAAGGCCCTCTGTGCAAGATAGCAATGGTGAGGAAAATCTTGTTATAACAGATGCCCCCTAATGTGTGAGATTAGAGTAGTATCTGCGATGGCCGAAATACATTATAAATAAACCAGGAGTGGAGTGGTAGAGAACTAGCTGGATGAACTCAATTTCTCATTACATTATGTATTGACTTTGCATACATGGCTGCCAAGAATACAATGCAGATCCATGTGAAAAATATACCAAATAAGTGTCTATGGCCATGAATAGGCAGATACAATTGCGGTTATATGCCAAAAGTTGTCATAGTCATGAACAAGGCCCAATGAAACCAGTCTCAAAATCAATCTGAAGATATATGTATACCATGGAGTACAATCTGATCTCCCATCATCACTAAAGTCAAACATGTGTTGGTCCAATGAAAGGGAAGCAACAACTTAGGAAAGATGCAACCACATAGTGACGTCTTCAATTATTCTACACTATCTTCCAAGGGTGCAAGTCTACATCATGTGAATAAAGGAGTTGAGGTCAAACATAATGAGACATCATTTGATTACCAGTCATTGAGGTATACCATTAACAAATGCGAGACAACCTACCAATAATGAAAGTAGGTATCAAGGCACCAAATACATTCCTACAAGTGTGAATAAAGGAGTCAATGTCGAACACTTGAGAAATCCATTGATCAGGATACATTGGTGTATTCCCATCCGTCAATGGTGAGAGAGCCTGCCACTAATGACTGCAAGCCTCAAGGTTCCCATAAAACTCTAGGTCCCGTATCCAGAATAGATGAGCTGAAGTCAATGGAAGGAGACCCGCTGAAAGGAGAGCATTAAGGCATCTCTCATAGGTCAGCACAAGGAACAAAGCAAGAGCTTCATGATTTGGTAGAGATCAGATGAAGAACATGTTCAAGAACCAACGACCCTATGTGTCTTTCGCGTGTATCAAATACAAGCGGTACATGAAAAAGACCCTCTGAATAACATCCACTGATGAAAACTGCTGACAGAGGTGAAGTAACCATCAATAAGGCTAATGGAATCCAAGAGACTGCATGAATCCCAAAGTGTGAATAGATGTCTTGTCGTTGAACACAAGGGAAACCACCCAGTCAACGACCAATGATGAAATGTCGATTGTTGGGTTCAAGGTGACCTATCGATGATGCAAGTAGGGCCAGGGTGCATGATAAGACCATAGTATCATGTGATTCTGAGACAAAATGAGCATATGGCCAACATGCAAAGTCAATATTTTTGAGGATTCACCAGTTTTGTTACAAGGGAAAAACTCTCTATGGCCAAGGGTAAACCACAACAGACATGTATGACTGCAGAAATCAACTCAATTCTATTGTAAGCTATATAAACTAATGTGCAAGATAAGAAAGAGGCCTACCTCGATCCAACGTTTGATGATGTTCCACCATTGAGCACTTTGACCTAAAGATTTGTACTTGCAATAAGTTCTCAATGAACAAGCAAAGAGAGTATATAATGATAATGAAAAAGGGGCTAGCACATCAGATAGCATAATCCATTAATAAACATTACAAACATGCCCATGAATAATAATCATATATTTGCACGATATCAATAGGACGGGAAAAGAGTATTTCTATTAATAATTGATCAACAAAAGCGTCAACATTACAGACTTCTGTGTTGGCACAGTTCGAAACCAAGGAAACAAGTTCCTTCCAACTGGGTCTCCACCAGTTCAATTCTTCACCAAAGGCAAGCTCAAGAGAGAGACAATGAGGTTCTCTCAACAATAGGGAAAGATCTTGGGGGTTGAACATTGTGTTCAAACTTGAGGGACAAAAGGATGCAGACTCAATATGAAGTAATTTCTCTAGAGTAACTTTGCTCTCAAAGTTGAATGCTTTCTCCTCTTTTCCATAGCTCGAAATTGTGCTCTTATAGCCTTCACAATGCAAATGAAGGGTTGAGTCGGAACGTTTCCAGTAGATGGAAGGCCAAGGATCATAGATATCTTGTCGTGACATGGAAACCCAACTCCATTTTTGTATTTTTTGGCACAAATCCTGATGTACACGGGCTGTAGTGGAGCAACCTACGTATACACTTGTTGTATAGCTGATAGGGCACGTATATGTGAAAAAATGTTTATTTTTAGCTCAGTATTTTTCAAAAATGGATGATAAGTCTGCATAGGGAAATGGAAAAAGGCACTTTGTGCAAGATAGCAATGGTGAGGAAAATCTTGCTATAACAGCCTTAAAGGAAACTTGTTTGTTGTACGTTGATCCGCTGATAATTTCACCTACCAAGTTAGGACTTCTCTAGCCTTGTTGTCTCATTTTGCATAGAACGAATGGGTAGTTGACTTTGGGTGCACTCACCACATGGCTAAGGATGCCTCTTTGTTCATGAGATTGAATAAAGTCGAGGATGGTAAAATCTATGTTGCTAATGATTTTTCTCTGGATTTTGTTGGTCAGGTCAGGATGATGTTGCTTGTCGACATGGGAATATTGTTGAAATATAGCATGTGCCAAATCTCAACGCCAATCTATTGTTTGTTGCTCAGTTAACACAGATAAGTAAGATTGTGGAATTTTGGGCAGATCGATTCTATGTTCATGATTTGAAGAAAGGTAAGTCGATTTTCGTTGGTGGGCTTCTCAACCCAATGAATAGTTTACACAAGTTCCATGACTCGACTCAACCTAAACCTGAACCAAATGCACTTGTTGCTCACACTGATGAGAGAAGTTGAATTTGGCATGAGTGACTCAGGCATTTGAATTTCTAAAGTTTGCATGTACTGAAAACTCAAAACATGGTTGTTGGTTTGTCGAAGGTGTTTCCCTCTGAAGGAGTATGCAAGGTATGTGTACTTGGGAAGCATCATTAGGCACCATTCAACTTGCATGGCAAGCAACTTGGAAAAATTCTAATAAATTAATTACAAATAAGGGCTTGGAAAAATCATGCATAGTGGACGAAGGGCAACACACCCTCTATAGAGGCACCCATAAATGAGACAATACGAGCCCTTGTATGTCATGAATCCATAAGCCTACAAGTATAACCCCTTCCACCTCATATCCATTACATGACCTAGAGAGGATCATCCTTGGGAACATCCCCTAATTGAGGAATTGGTTCACCCAATAGGGTATTGTCACACCCCTCCCATATCTAAACTTGACCAATTACTTAGGGTCTTTGAGCACTTATTTAATTTGAAAGGGTGGATTTGATGCACATGTTGAGGTGGCCCTTTTATTAATTTTGATTTCACTTGGCATGATACATTTTACTTGAGACCCTTGGAGGGTGAATTCACTTGTTTTTGGAGGACCTTGTTTGATGGACATTTGTGGAGGAACAAGCCTAGCTTGGGCCTTCGTTGGGGCAGGAATCTCATAGGTTGGATACCATGACCCACACTTTGGGAGTATCTAGATGATGAACATTTCCTTTGTAGACATGTGAAGGCATATTGTACGATCGGACCTATACCCCTTAGCCCAATGTTTGACCTTGGAAGGTCAAAATGTCACCTTTTAGGGTTTGACGTCACATTGGGAGCTAGGGTTTGATTATGGTGGTGATGAATTGATGAAGAGTTTCCATGTTTTGATGTGGAGGAACCTTATCTCATGGAATACATGGCATTTGGAAGCCCAAATACTCCCTCACTTTGATCAACGACTTGCTCTAAGAGCCAAAATGTCACCCCTAGGGGGTATGACATCATATTTAGGGTTTTCTTTCTTGTGTAAAATTAAATTTGAATTGTAAAGGGGAAATTAGAGGAGGTCAGCCTCCCTAATTATGTTTTAACCTAATGATATGTGGACAAAATAATTTTAAAGGCCTCCTATAAAAAGAGACCTAAGACATTTCATTTTATCACAACTCTCTCACTTGAGAGTTACATACTTGGCTGAAATTTGCGCCCTCTTTGGGCATTTGGTCTACGTCTCTCTCTCTTGTGAAAATTTTGTGGATTCTTATATTGTCTATTGTGGAGCTAAAGTGGTGTGCTACCTTCTTGGAGGCTTGTCTTTTGCGTGTTGATGGAATATTATTGGCAGAGAAGGGTTTTGTATGTTTTCTATTGGAATTGGTAAGGAATTTCTGAATATTGTTGGTAATTTCTTATTGTTTCATATCTATTCTTGTTCTAACCATTGGAGGAGTAAAAGGGCTTACAACCTCCACCAAGTCTATCATAATTGTTGTTGGATAAGTCATTTTTTCAAGGTTGCTAGCAGGAGTAAACGAGCTTACAACCTCCTAGATTTACCTTGATGGATTTGCTTGCTCTAGGGAGTAAAAGGGATTACACCCCTAGAGAAGTAGTAAGTATAACTATTACTTCCAAGGCTCAATAACCCAATTGACTAGGCACTCATCTAATTTCATTGGAGAAATAAAATCATTGCATTGAAATGCGTGATTTTTGGAGATATTGCATTTGTTCAAATTGGAATAAATTTTACGTGTTATATGCTTGCTTAAGCCACTAGGGCATCTAGCTTGGCCCTGTGATTATTTTTCTACAATTAATTAAATTCTAAAACCATTAAGGATGCAGAAAAACACTCTTAAACTTTCTCATAACTCACTAATCTACCATTGAAATTTACTTACAAGTTTCCATACTAATTCCACTTGACATTGGCTATCTTTTGGGTTGATTGTTTGCCAATTTTGGTGGATAGATATTGATGTTGTAGAAATTTTTTTCTATAGCCACGTGGATGCCTTTGTACTTTGTTGATGATGTCATTTAACAACCCTATCTTACCATCAAAGTTTGTACTTAAGTATTGGAATATTATCTACTTATTTAGAGCTTGATCATCCAATAAATATTTGATGCTTTTGATGGTTATTTTTGCAATTAGTAACTCATTCTATTGCAGTTAGTTTACTACTTCAATTTAGGATAACAAGCTTCACTTGTTTGTCCCTTTGATTATTTGGCTTGTATTTCGATAAATTGTCTTGTCTCGGGCAGGTTCAACATTCTCTTGCAGGTACAATACACTTTGGCAACCTCTCCTCATAAACAAGACTCTTTTCAAAGTCTCTTACCACTTCCAAACTAGACCTATAAGGGTTTCACTTACCCTTACTCCACTTTTCGTCTCATTCCCCTTAGGTTCACCGATATTCCCCCCTTGGGGTGACTTATTATCACTAAAGTGAGGGGAGTATCTATCTAAGGTGATAGTGGGTAGCTACTCCCATATTTGTCTCACATTTTTGGATTGGGTTGGGCTTTTCCCAACCTACGATCTACGTGATAACATTTTGGCGTTGTTTCCTAGGAGGATTTTGAATCCTCTTTAGTTCCCTAACGGCACTTTGGAAATATCTGATCCCAAATCCTTTACCCCTAGCTTGCTCGACGGATCCACTTGAGGGAGGTTCCCTTTTATTTTCTTGATGATCCTTTCATAAAGCTCATCTGGTGACTCCACCTTCCCATAATTCATCTTTCCAAAAGACCCTTCCCCTTGGAAGATCTATTCCACAATAATCTCCCCTTTGCAACAATGGATCTTCCTTGGGAAAAATACCTTTATAATATCTTGAACATGGTTTCCATCATTGGATACCCCAATTCTATGACTAAAGAAAACAAAAAATGGTTGTCAAAGTTTTCAGGAAACAATGTGGTCATAGTCGAAGATCACCTCTATGAAATTGGGCGGGACATGGAAAATGAGGGAGTGGAGCATGAAGATATGGAAATGAAGTTACCGGCCACATCTCTTACTAGAGATTCCAAAAGGTGGTTCAAGGGCTTGCCTGACAATCACCTAGCATCATATGAAGATTTCACTAAGTTGTTCAAAAGAAAATGGGCAACAAAGAAGGATGGTGAAATGCTAATGACTTACTTCAACCAAATCAAGAAGAAGGAGAACGAGACAATGACTGAATTTGACACTAGATTTGATAAACTATATAGTTAAATCCCAAAGGATTTGTGCCTATCTGAAGCAACTGTCCATCTCCTCTATGTAAATGCCTTTTGTTGTGTTGGTTTTGCCACATGGGTGAGCAAAAACAAAACACTTTCTTGCCTAATCAAGTCAGCTAAACAAGACAGAGGTTTGTGAGTTGATTATATAACCAAATACACATGAAACAGGGAAGTAAAACTAAAACAAAGAGAAATAAATGTTAGAGAAGCTTGTAAGAACTAGAACCATGAAAACAAAAAAATGACAATCATATAGCTACCAATGGAGCAATGTATTGATAAGCTAGCACCGTAGAGAAAGGCAAGTACTTATGAATCCCCTCTTCCTCCTTGGGATGGCTCTTGAGTTCCCTAATAGAGAGCTCTTCTCTTCATACAATGGAAAGCAACAATGGTGAAGAAATACAATGCCAATCCTCTCAAGAGGTGAGTGGAATGGCCCTTGCTATAGTGCTTGAATGATTCAAAGAGAAAAGATGATTCTCCAAGAAGAATTCTTGCAGCATAACAATACCTTGAAGTTCTTATTTTTCTGGCACACCCATGGCATATATTTATAGTGTCCATTCATGG